>APFE031016056.1:16855-124922 GCA_000404065.3 Pinus taeda | reverse complement strand
GGGGGAGGCCATTTACCGCAATCCGAACCAACTCAGTGGGTGTAATGGCCTCTCCAATCGCTGCCAACTCATCTCTCACATTAGTAATCTTAGTGAGATATTCAACTGCACTATCATTGCCCATTTTAATGTTTTTCAGTTTTTCCTTCAGAACCATTTTCCGGTTCTCATTGGTACTCTGGTAGAGATTGGACAATGCTGTCAACATCTCATGGACATTGCTCTTTCCTCTCACATGAGGAATGCAATGGTCTTTGATTCCGTCTAGAATCAGCCTCTTATCCTTGTTGTTCTTTTTATTATAAGCAGCCAACTGAGTAGCATCAATAGGCACAACAACAGGGGTCTGTGTGGTATGCACCATGATATCCCAGACTTCTGCCTCCTCAAAGATACTCTGCATTCTCTCCTTCCAAACGCTGTAATTTGTATGCCCATCCAACCTATCCTCCACCCTCAATCCCAATGACATCCTGCTGTCCTAAAACTGAAAAATAGCACTGCTGTAGTAAAGATAAAACTTGCTGTTTATGAAAAATCAGCGTGCTGGAAATTTCTGAGTGAAAAATCAGCAGCTGTAATTTTTCTCTTTTGCTGTCCCAAACTGCCCTTCAGCACTCAAGCTCTGATACCATGTAAAAATTTCTGTTTTCCCACCCCGGTTTTCAGTTTCTCCTTATTTCTCCCATGTAGTTAAATGCCCTTTCCCATAACAATACATTCAACAAGCTGGAAAAAATAAATTTTGCTGAAAACACAAATTCTGGAAAATTTACAGAATGCTGGAAATTGCAGAAATAAAAATCAGCAGTAATAAACAGCCATAAAAACACATTAAAACAGCAAGAAAATTTCAGCAAAAAATTACAGCAAAATGATTTTTCAGCAAGCAAACTTATCCGTTTTCAGCCCAACGGACCACCTGGAAACTTGTCTTTCTGCTATTATGATTTTGCTGAAGAGCTGCCTGGTATGTGTGCCAAACTGCTGCCTCTTTCTCCTTCTTGTCCAGAAATCTCCCTTGCTCTCTTGCTCTCCTTCTCCCAATCTGCTCATGAAAGAATGAATGATCTTTTCCTCCTTTTCCTCCTTTAATATAACTCCAAGTGACTTTTGGGTGATCTCTAAATCCAATGGCTGAAATAGATTTAGATCAATGGCTGAGATTAAATGCACATTTAAATCTCACTTTCTATTTTTTAATTCACCCCACTTTAATAAAGACCCACTTAGTCATTTATTTCCAAAGTCACTTTTCCTTTCTAATTTTTCATTGACTTTATAAAAGTCACTTTAAAATTAGACTTAGTAACTTTATCACTTAAAGTCACTTTTAAATTAGATTTTAACTTTATAAAAATTATAAAGTCACTTTAGGAGAAAAATTAAAATCTTTTGGACACTTTTCCCTAGGCCAAAGATCAAAGCCTAAGGGAACCACCTGTCCTCTGGTACCAAATTTCAACACTTCCAAACCTGTTGCTTTACGACTTCTTCGAATGTGCAAGGCTCAAATTGTACAATGGTACTCATGGCAGCTAAGTACCATTGGTACCTATTTGGCTTCTTGCTTTCACTAAATGTACCCCTCTGTGCAATATGTTCTCAACATCTTCAAGAGTATCTTTGAGCCACAAAGGCCCTTTTCTTAAATTAGAGGGCTCACTATGAGGTGGATCAGTGGGATCCATCGAACTTTCAACATCAGGCATTGGTTCATTAGGTGGAGGCTCATCTTGTTTTTTTGTATTAGCATCATCATTGTCCTTCCTAGGGATAGGAAGATATCAAATCTTTCTAAGAGTAGAATCTTCATAGAAAGTGACATCATGACTTAATTCCACTTCCCTTTGACCAGGCACATAGATTCTATATTTCTTTGAAGTTTCATTATAGCCCACAAACGTTCCTTTCTTTCCAGATGCATCTAGTTTATTTCTTTTCTCTTTTGGCACATGAAAATATACGGGACAAACAAAAATTATAAAATGAGAAACATCAGGTTTCTTACCAGTGAAAACTTTTTCAGGTGCCTTGAAGTCCAAAGCTTGATGTGGGCATCGGTTTTGGACATACACAACGGTGTTGGTAGCTTCTCCGCATAAGAACTTCGGTAGACCTGGGTCATGAAGCATGGCACGGGTGGCTTCTATGATAGTACGATTCTTCCTTTCGGCAAAACCATTTTGTTCAGGAGTATATGTGGTAGTGGTCTCCCTCTTAATGTTAGCTTCTCTACAATAGTCTATGAATTCATTTGACTCATATTCAGACCCATTATTGGTCCTCAATATTTTGATTTTCTTTCCTGTTTGATTCTTGACCACGACTTTGAAAGAACGGAACCATTTGAACACTTCATCCTTCTTCAAGAAATAGAACCATGTTTTGCGAGAAAAGTCATCCACAAAAATAACATATTACAAATATACACCCAAAGATGTCACGGGCAACATACCTGATAGATCATAATGGACTAATTGAAGAATATTGGTGGTTTGAGTTTCACTTGAGGGGAATTGTCCCCTTGTATGTTTCTCAGCTTCACATCCTTGACAAACACCTTCATGCTTCACGTTGAATTCAGGCATACCTGTGACCATTTGCCTTACATCAGGTAAGGCTTTGAAATGAAGGTGAGCAAATCTCCAGTGCCATAATTCGGATTGAAGAGAAGTACCACAAGTCATAGCTCCCAATGGACTTCCTCCAACTTGATAAAGATCTTCAATCCTGAATCCAAGAGTGAATGTATCTCTTGGGTTCCTTTCCCGAACACGAATCTTCTCGTCAATGAATGTCACCTTGAAACCTTTGTCTTCCATTGCAGAAATAAAGACCAAGTTCTTTTTCAGATCAGGTACATATCACACTTCTTGTAAGTGGAGGGTTTGACCATGATTTAAGTGAAGAGTAACAGTCCCAATTCCTTTCACGGAATAAGTGGCATTATCCCTATGTATAATCTCCATATTAGTTTTCTTTTCAATCAAGTTAGAGAGAGCTTCTTTGTACCCAGTGAAGTGCCTCGAGGCACCATTATCAATCAACCAATGATCCAATGTATTCGGAGGAGAGGCGGTGGTGAGGGTAGAAATAAGATAAAATTATTTTTGCTTTACAACATTAACTTCTTCATACGTAGAGTTTCTCGATTTCTTGGGAGGACGACCATTTCCATTTTGAGCAGCGGGAACATTCCTCTTTCCTTTGTTGTTGAACTTGTTGTTCCTTTGATTGCCATTGCCTTTGAAGTTGTTGTTATTGTTGTCATCATCTCTTGGAGTATCCTTTTTGTGAGACACTCTCTAGCAAAGTGGCCAAACCTGTTACAGTTGAAGCATATTCCTTTTCTTCCTTCTTTGAATCTTAGCTTGAACCCTTGTCCTTGATTCCTTGGACCAACGTTGTTCCTCCTCTTAGAATGAGTGGAGAAGGCGGTAGGATTGTTTCCATTTGATGGCTTGTCTCTTTCCATCATCCTTATTTCTTCTTGAGTGCATCTAGCCAATAATTCATCAAATCTTGGAATCCCGTCATTGTTGAGGATGGTAGTGTTGAACACATCCCATTCTCTTGTAAGGCCTCCAAGTGCAGTAAGAGTGAGCTCCCTGTCACCAATGACTTCTCCAATAGATAGGAGATCATTCTTGATCTTGGTAATCCTCATGAAGTAGGATTAGATGGATTCTCCTCAATCCATCTTGATGTCTTTCAACTTGTTCTTAATTAAGAGAACTTGATTTGCATTATTTACTTTGAACATCCCAACCAGCTTGTCATACATGTCCTTAGATGTTTCCAAATTCGAAATATAGGCAACCAAAGGCTTGTGAATAGAATCAACAATAAACTTCTTAGCTTTAACCTCACCTTTCTTGTACTTTGTTTGTGCAGTTGCGGATGCATTTAAAGGAGGCTCTGCAATTCTTCCTTTGACATAGTCCATAGCTTTATTTTCTGCCAATGTCAAATCTAGAGTCATCTTCCATGCATGGTAGTCAGATTTGAAGAAAGATGTAGTCGTCATTGGGACTAGTTCCAAGTCCTTGTCCAACAACTTCCCTTAGTGATTGCTTTGCTTCACTCTTGCTTGGGCTTTGTCTTCACCTGAGCTCCGATACCATGTTAAATTTAGATAACAATGGTATATTCTATTTTTTAGCACAATTTACTTCAATGTTCCTTTAGCAACCCAATGACAATTTCCAATTATATCTAGTAGCAATCACATTGACTTAAACACATTGATAGTAAATGTGGATAGAACATAAAAACAAGTGTAGAAGACAAGCCAAGACAACATGACACAAGATATGGCAGATGCCAGGGACAAACCCTAATGTGGGGAAACCCTTTGATCAAATCTTTTTATTATTCTTCAATAGTTTAGCAAAGAGAGAGAGAGAGAGTACAAATATCAGAATTACATGCCCAAAACTGCTGGGGTCAAAGTTGCTGAAGTCGAAATTGCTAGAAAGAAATCTCATCAAGGAGAATGGTTGACTTGTCTTGGAGGGGTCTTTGTCAAGGGTCTTAGGTCTTGGATTTCGTTATTTGAAGATTCTATAAGAAGAGAAAAATTCTTTTGGAGTTTCCTCTCAAGAAGAGAGGTTTTGTCCCTGGCTGATCGCCTACATCCTGTGTCCTCTTGTCTCATTGTTCTTTATGATTTGGTAGTTGTTTGATGATAAGAACACTAAATATAATAAGAAAAAGAAGCCAATTAAGTTAAGTAAACATACATCACAAGCAATTATCAAAATAAGAGAAATCACCTAATCTAGCTGCCCTAGATTTCTTAACATTCTCATGTTAGAATAGACTTGCATTTAGAATAGATTTTATTTCCTGTGTGGTTTATTATTATTTGATGAAAACATGGGTGATCAAAGTACGCCTAAGGCAGATGCTTCCAACAATTTTTTGTGATGTGCAGGATAATAGGTTTGTGGTCCCAGAGGATTGTTGACGTTCTCATGACCTCCCTGTTCAAGTACATGGTTCATGCACTCTACAGAGAGCTCATGTCCCAATTATAGCTATATGTTACCCACCACTAGTGGGTGACCCGGACCCCATAAGACGATTTTTCTCCTAGATTTGTCTTTAGCCGACAACTAACAACCCCTGACAACCTTTAGTGTAGCCGTTATTGTGCCAGTAGATATCTGCTACCTGAGCCAGTCATATGTCCCCTCACCCATCTGTCGAGATCGTATGTTTGAAGGTGGGCCATCCAATATTAAAGGCATGTCTTTCATTGTGCAATTAGGTGCTTATTCTTGTTTTCCTTGGGCACACTTGGGTATGGATTATTGGGTGACTTGGCAGAAGGAAGGGTTTCGACTATAGTCTTGTTCCCTCACCTTAAATGGGGGGTTAATCCTCAACCTTAGTCTAGTGGGATCTCCCCTACTGGCTTATAGCTTCAGGGTGGGCACTACTTGGGAAACTTCAATTTTGGTAGCGTGGTCCCATTTTCCCATTGCACATTTTTTACTCCCCTCTGCACATTAAATGCCCTATTTCATCATTTTCCCTCCTTGGGTCCACATGACCATTGGGTCAACAAGGCTTTGGTACTCCCCCTCCCATTGTCCAAATGTCTGGGTTGGGCCTGGAACATTGCCTCGAAGGTTGATGCAGCTAAAAAAATTGTTAAAAACATAATATAGCCACATACAAAAGGAAATAATACCACAATATGTAAAAGATGGTCGGGACAATAAAATTTAGCATGTTGGCAAAAGTCGAATATGAGCTCTACCCCTTATCATTATGGCTATCACCCTGGTTCCTAGGGATCCTATGAGTGCCCCCTACATCATTAAGGAACCATACATGTCCCAACCCCTAGTGGGTGATGAACTACCCCACCTGAAGGGGGTAATTGTTGCTATGTCATACACAACATGCTCTCATCCCCTAAAGCCCGAAGTAGTAAAATAAAAGAAAAAAATCAATAAAAGGCAAAAGGCAAGTAAAGAATGGTGGAAAAACAAATTTTGGGTAACTCATGTACCACGATTGCTCATTCCCACATTCATACACCCAAATATGTGGACATCCCTCATCATTACCACCCTTGAGCCCATGGCATTTGGCCTTGAGACCCTTGTGTCCCAATCCACCTCATCATTATCCACATGACACCTACCACATGATGTACTTTGGACATGTCTTTCCCTTTAGGGGTCGGGAACATCTAATATGGTTGTTTATTAGCCACTACTACCTAGGGAGATAACACCATTACATGCTCAAAGCCCTAGATTTGGAAGGGAAACCCACTATGAAGTCCCATTTGTGACCTTGACTAACGCGCTTTATTCACTTAGATGCACTAATGAATTATTGTACCTGAAGGTGAGGAGATGCGTTGGATCTTATATAGGATTTGCGGGTGGTTTCATCATGGGTTGGGAAACTTAACTGGGGTCCAAGCCCACCAGAGGACCATATTGACATTTGCAGGCGATGCGTTGAGAGCCATGGATTTCCATCATGTGACAAAGCATTATTTCATGCCATGGGTAGCCTCAACACGTTCAACAACTTGTTCATTGCGCCACATCATATGCCAAATGATGCACTTGGACTAGCAATGCCCCTAGTTGGCTTAACAATATATATAAGGTTCAGCAGCTAATCTGAGGCCCAGAGGAGGTTTGTCTCACCTTTGAGACATGGGAGGGAAAGCACCATCCTTAGTGCCTTCATTTGGAGCAGTTTACGGGCTTATTTTTCATCAAGAGACCCATGAGACCACTACTTGTGCCCCAAAATCACTTTGGAGCACCACATGATGTTTTACTTGGAGATCAAGGGGCCACCCCCTTGTTTATCATTCATGGAGCTCTCACTCTCATTATGGCACCTTGAGGACTCAATGAGGCCCTCCAAATGCCCTTCTACACCATTATTTCATCATTTCAGCTCATTTTGGATGTTTTATTCTTCACTTTATGAGCTACTTGGTGGGCCTGTCGCCAAGGATACGCTATTTTGTACATTAAAATAATTTTAGGGGCATCTTAGGCTAGAGGATCATACATATTTAGATCTCTCCCATTGAGAGAGATCATCATCATCACTTCTTGGATTCTCTGTCTTGTACAAATTTCACACTTCTTCTTGGATGTCTATTGGAGATCTCTTGATGCATTTTGATATATTTGGGAGCTGAAATTTCGTTCTTTCTTGGAGCTACTTCTTGATCTATGATTGGATATATCTCTTGTTATCTTGTAAGTGATGTTTGTTGAATATTTTTCATGAAATAATGTCTAATGTGTGGAATTATTGCAACTAACTAGATCTTTTGTGCCCTAATATTATTGAACATCATTGTAAAGATTGTTAGATTGTGAAATTTCTCATGTTATTCATTGAATAACAAGTAGATGCATGTTCCTAGTGGATTAAAACTTGTTTTTCTTCCATAAAAATATATAGATCTTGGGTGGGTAAATGTTAAAGATTGATTGCTAGGGCGTTGCTTTTTAGTCTCCTTTAAGACAATTTTGGCAAAATTTCGAGTCATCATAGACTCCATAACCCAAGGATTAGGCACTGATCCCAGCGAAATTGGTGGTCACCTTCTCCTTAGTCTTCTTCTTTCTCTAGAAATTTTCGGCTCCTTTCTTAGACGGTCAACTAGGGCTCCTTCCAAATTCCATTAAAGGAGGAATTTTTCAATTTTGTTTGGACAAGAAACTGCGTTGGTGTCTCCTCTAGAGATTCTCAAAGTTTCAAGGAATTCCCATAGTTAGTTTACAAGAAAACTCAAGCCCTAGCTCTTACTTTGAAAGCCTATCTTGAACATCTTAGGTTGGGAGGTTTTCTTGAGGGTTAATTGCACATAAAACTCTGAGAAATTGATTGTTCTTGACCCTTTCCCTATCCTAGTTTGACCTAGTGATCATATTGGAGGAATTCCTCCCACAATTATTCACAAATCTTATATCTCACACAGGTTTCTCTTTAGGTCTCAGTAGTGGAGTGAAAGCTACATTTTGAAGAAGAATCATCTTGGAAAGCTCCTAGAGAGGTCCTATTTCATATTGGATGTCTTGACCCTAGGCATACTCATTATTATTGAATATCTCTAACCCTAGGTCTAGGTCTTCTTCGTAGGTCTTTCTTGGAGAACCCTTAGCTTCTCTTGAAGCATTGAGCCCTAATTGAGCCTCTCCTAGAATGGGCCTTGGAAATCACTTTATATAACTTGTTGTTGATCTTATCATTTCAGGTGATTTCCTTCATACCAGGACTCCTCCCATCAGTAAAAGTCGGTAAAGAGTAGGGGACACTAGCTAAGGTGACAGTGGGTCTTTGTCCCATTGTTGTCATTTGGTTTAGTAGTTGTCCCTTAGGTACCCCTCCTAGGACCCTTGCTAGATTGTGTGGCAACAAGTATCATTTCGGGTGATTTCCTTCATACCAGGACTCCTCCCATTAGTAAAAGTCCATTAAGAGCAGGGGACATTGATTGAGGTGACAGTGTGTCTTTGTCCCATTGTTGTCATTTGGTCTAGTAGTTGACCCTCAGCCTCCTAGGACCCCTGCTAGATTGTGTGGCAACAAGAACTATGCTACTAAGTGTCCTAGTCGGAATAAGAGGTCTAGTAAGAATCATGCGATTGCATCAGTTGAGGTAGATGGGTATGCTTCTCAGTTCGAGAAAGATTTCTCATTGACAACTTGCATGGCAAGCTCAGTGGGGAGCAACATATTGTATATTAATTCCAGAGTCTCCTTCCACATGATCAGGAAAAGGGAGTATTACAGCTAGCTGAAAAAGAACATGCAATTTCAGATCGAGCTAGGAGATGATGATAAGTACACTTCTAGGGGAGTTGGTACTGTTAGCTATGAGAGGGAGTGTGGGAGCCCTCTCCATCTCAATGATGTCCTCTATGTTCTAGGCTTGAAGAAGAACCTTGTTTTAGTAGTTACCCTCGAGGACAAGGGATATGATGTCATCTTCTGTAGAGGTAAAGCGTACCTCAAACACTTAGCTTCTAGAGTAGTGAAGCAAATAGGTGTGAGGGTGAAGAACCTTTACAGGTTGCAAGTTGAGATATTTGTAGCCTTGAGCAACAAGGCAGGAGGTGAGCAGAGTAGAGATGTTGGAGAATTTTGACACAGGCGCATGGGACACTTGCATCATGGGCCGCTGAAGATTCTTCAATAGATAGCCATAGGATTACCAACATGCAATTTTGATCAACATGATGTGTGCAAGGGGTGCAGACTTGGAGAATAATTTTTCAATTTTGTTTTGAGAATAATCATCTATAGAAGATGGATGAGGTCTTCTCCAAGTTCATGAAGTATAAGGCCTTGGTAGAAAACTAGACAGGGAAGAAGATCAAAGCATTGAGGAGTGACAATGGTGGAGAATATGTCTCCAATGACTTCAAGGATTTGTATTAGGAGAGAGCTGATAACACCCCATAACCCTCATCAGAATGGGGTGGCTGAGAGGAAGAACTGGAGTATTATTGAGCAGCCTAAGCCATGTTGCATGATCAGGGTTTTCCTATGTTCTTGTGGGTAGAGGCATTCAACATTGTAGTATCTATACCATACAAGAGTCCACACAAGGTGCTTAGATGAGTTATGCTAGAGGAGGCTTTCACAGGCAAGAAACCTGATGTTTCACACTTCTGTATCTTTGGCACAAAAGTTTGTTGTTATGTGTCCAAAGATAGCAGGAAGAAGTTGGAGCCCACAACAAAAAGGGGTATTTTCATGGGATACAGTGAGATAGCTCAGAGCCTCAGCCATACAGGGTGTGTCTACCACGACTCAAGTAGATAGTTCTTAGGTGGGATCTGAGATTTGAGGAGTCCAGAGCTTTGAGGGAATCGTTAGAATAGGTTGTAGTACCTAAGATGGAGGAGCTACTCACTCCCAAGGAGGAGCCTCGGCCAGGATTGCAGATTGAGTCTCAGCTAGGTGGCAAGAGGGCCGCACAACAAGATGATAAGGAGGAGAGACCAAGACGAAAGTAGGCATCTACTCAGTTAGAGACTCCCAACACAGGGAGGAAGGAAGCCAAGTGGGTTGAGAAGTTGATTCAGCATGCCTAGGAGCAGGTTGAAGCTCATAGCACCATGTTTAGGCCAAGCACGTAGTCATAGAGGTACATAGGATATATGGCACTGATTACAGGGCTAGTGGACACTGAACCTTTTAGTTATAAGGAGGCAACTTCTCAATAAGTTTGGCAAGATGCCATGGTGGAGGAATATTCCTCCATCATGAAGAACAACATTTGGGAGCTTATGCAATGACCTGAGGGAAAATCAGTAGTAAGCTCACGTTGGGTGTACAAGGTCAAGCATGGAGTAGAGGGGAGTGTGGAGAAGTACAAGGTCGTGTTTGTGGCCAAGGGCTTCTAACAGATTGAGGGCATAGACTATGATAAGACCTTTGCCCTAGTAGCACGATATTCATCCATCACTTGCAACACAAATGGGATGGAAGATCCACCAGATGGACGTGAAGATAACATTCTCGAACAGAGTGATTGAGGAGATTTATATGGAGCAACCAAAGGGGTTTGAGCAATTCAGCAGAGACACATTTGTTTAGGACGAGGAAAGCCCTTTATGGGCTCAAACAGGCTCCGAGAACATCGTACACTTGTATTAACATCTACCTTCAAGGATTGGGCTTCGCTAAGAGTGAGGCAGATGCCAACCTATACAACATCATGGTTGGAGGGCTTCCGCTCATTCTAGTGCACTATGTTGACGGCCTTATATTGACTGGAGTAGATAGTTTGATCCAGGATTGCAAATAAGACCTTACAAGGGAGTTTGAGATGAAGGATACGAGGCTTCTGCACTATTTCCTTGGCTTGGAGGATTGGCAGGGTGATGGTGAGATTTTCATGGGATAGGGGAAGTACACTATAGAGATTCTCCAGAGATTTTCTATGTAGGATTGTAGGCCCATATCCATGCCTCTAGTCACAAATTGGAGGAAGGTGGATGCTAGCAGAGCAGAGCGAGTCGTTGCTACAATATACAAATAGCTCATTCATTTGTTGATGTACTTGGTCAACACATGACTTGATATTTGTTTTGCAGTCAACCAATTGAGTCGGTGCATTATGGAATCGTCCAAATTTCACTGAGTTGTTGCAAAACATGTTTTGAGGTATCCTAGAGGAAAATCAGATTATGGATTATGGTACAGACAGGGTGATGGAGTGAGGCTTGAGGGTTTCATAGATGCAGATTAGGCAGGGTGCTCCACAGATCGGAAGAGTACTTCAGGTGGCATATTCAACATTGGGGTAATAGTTTTTCCTTGTATAGTAGGAGGCAAAGATTAGTTGCACTCAATTCAGGAGATGTCGAGTACATGGCTATCAATTTGGTGGCATGCGAGGCTATTTGGATGTGGAAGTTGCTTGCGGGACTTTTCAAACTAGGGATGGAGCTTACTATGATACACTATGATAATCAGAGTTGCATCACGCTCTCTGAGAACCCAGTGTTTCATGATCACTCAAAGCATATCGAAACTTGGTATTATCATCGTAGAGATTGTGTGCAGAAAGGAATAGTGATGCTACCATACATTCCCATCAAGGAGTAGACAACAGATATCTTGACCAAGGGATTGACAAGAAGCACTTTGTCCATTTCAGATATAAGTTGGGAGTTGTACAAAATCCCTTCCTCACTAGGAGAGAGTGTTGAAAATAGTAGCAAGAGAAGCTCTTCTTGACTTGTCCCTTAGTTAAGAAAGACCACAATCAATATTTCCTTTAGCATGCACGATTTCATGTTGATAGGATGAGTTCATGGAGCAAGTTAATTCATGCATGGGGTTGGTGGAACAGTTTAGCGGACTTCTAATAGGCAGTTCTAATTTAGAACAAGATGAGTTGGAGAGCTTTAGTCTTAATTGAAGCAAGGAGGTGTTAACAAGTCAAACTCCACTTGTGTTCTAAATTCACACTTGCTAGATATAACATGATCAAATTACTTAAAAGGAGGATGAAGGCACATCTTTCTGTCATTATTGTTTCCATGCATTTGTTTGAGGAGAGCTTCTTGCTAGGAAAGTGTATCAAGGAGGAGCTTATGCGCATGACTTTAATAAACCTGCCCTGCATAACTTAGTGGCCCTCAAGATTAATTTGGCCCTTGCTTTCCATGATTTTCGGCCTTCGTAATACAACATGTGAATTGGCTTCATGAATTTCCTTTGCCCACACTATTCAATTTGGCGCTATAGTTGAGCTTGGCCCACAAGAGGAAATTAACTTGGCTTAGGGTAAATACTCTTGGCTTCTCCACGGAACTTGAGCCCCAACAATAAGACTCAACTTCACCATAGGTAATCCAACCCTCAAACCAATGAATAATTCGGCCTCCTTGCATAAGCTCCCTTCAGTTGTAGCTGCAACACCTTCATTCGACTACTTGATACAATTGTTGTTGCCAAATACTCACAAAATCCTTTAGTAAAATAACTAGAAAGAAATTCACTAATTGAGTTTGAGTGAGAAACTTGGATGGGTCCTCCTTGTTGACTGGCTAGGGTGTATTGTTACAACACCAAAACTAGTATTGATCACTAAGGTGGATATTTCACCACCGAAGATGATCCATACTTAGGGTTAGAAACCCTCATACAAATCTCTACGAGTCCACAATCAATTTACCAAAACGTCCAGTCATCAAATATATGCATGAATGAGCCCCCCTATTTTCTTTTATTGAGATGGCTATCCGAATACCATGGGTCCTTTCTCCTCTTTTATTAAAGTGACTTTTGGTAATATTCTTTCCCAAGTCACCCCTTTTAATTAATTAATTCCTTTTGATTTCACAGTTTATTTCAATCTGTAGCCTATGGGAATGGCTAGGCTACTGAGATGGTATCTGCTGCCCATGTATGAAAAAGGGACGTTACATACAAGGATGTGGACCCACAATAGAACCCATCCCCGTACCTGATTTGAGATTGGGGATGTCTGTCCTTCATCATTCCTACCTAGATGCAGGACAGTGTATCATAGATGTTCCAAGGATGTATCTTGTGTCCACTATGATGCTTCAGGGCACATCCCCTTGCCTCTCAATGGAGATCAAAGGAAATTCTCCAAAGGAAGAAAGAAATCAAATAGGCTAAAAGCATAAAAATGTTAAGAAAACTCTTTTTGTATAAATAATAGACAAATGGAATGATTTCTTACATCCCTTATTTCACATTTTCTTCTCTTGGATACCCCCCATCTCAGTAGTGTATAGACTTGAACAGAAAGCAAAGGGAGAATTTCTTGGCAATGAGTGTTTTTCAGGGCAAAGTTCCAGAAGTAAAAATTTGAGCATTTTGTTAAGAAGAGCCATGTTTTTTTCTCAGTAATTGGTTTGGTTTTCTTAGTACCGTGATTTATTTTTTAGTACTTTTGTAACTGTGGCTCCATTTTCATTTGTCCAATAATGTCAAGCAGTCTCACTAACATTCGTTTGTGAAAGGTTGCCAAGGGTTTAGGAAGAACAACACAATTTGTTTGCGAATCGGGTGGTCTGCATTAGAATGGTAGTTAGACAAGGGTTAATGCCCATCCAATAAAACTCTGGGCAAGGAGTGGAACCTTGCATTTGGCTCAGAAGAAGAAAGGTTAAAGATGGTCAAGAGAAAAAAAGGGTAGAAGGGTTATTAACTCTCACCAGTTCATCTTGTGGATCAACAATTAGATGCTTGTGCTCGAATGCTACCTTAAGATATTGTTGAACATGAGATTAATGTTATTGTTACTGCATGGTCCCTCCGCAGTTCCTTTAGGTTCATTTCCTTCATGAAACATTGCAAGATCTTCCCATAAGAACCTTTTGTCGTCCTATAGCAATGGCTTTCCTTGAATGTGGATTCCTGTTTAATGTGTCTGGTTCCTCATATATTGAGCAAATGTTTCATGCAATAAATTGTAGTCCTACAAGGTATAGGGCACCTAGTTATGAGATGCTTGGCATTGTGTTGGTTGATGAGGATAAAGCTCCCCAAAGACGTTTATGGCCCCATTGAAGGTTCTTGGAGTGTATACGGCTGTTCTATTAAGGGATGCTTGAAAGGAAGCCTGAAACTATACACCTTTGATTATCAATATCTGTTCCCTATTTTTGGGGAACAATTGAGAGAAAAATATCTTCATGAAGGACAAGCATGTGAGGCCAGTTTTGAAGGGGAGCCATCTAATGCTGTGTAAGTTATCGTAGACATAGCCCCCCTTTTGCAAAGTTGCAGGGACTTTTTTTGCAGAAATAGTAGATGCATATTCTTTGGACACGATGTTGTGTGTATGCATTAAATAATGTAATGAAAGGCATTGGAAAAATGGAATGTAGTGCTATGCTACTTGCAGATGGACAAATCCAAATGTTTATATATAGTAACACCAATCATAAACCATTTACCAGACGTTTGCAAAGTTGCAGTTGCAGTTGCTAAAACCAGTTGATATTAGATTTGTGCCATACTTCATTCCTCTTCAACGACTATTGGAGATGAAAGGGACTTTATGTGCCATGGTTATCAGTGACATGTGGACATGATGAAGGCAATCTTGATGAGATGTGGGATTTGAGATGAGATGTATGATTCTTGATGATTGTTTTTGGGATGATGCTAAGCTTGTGATGGATAATAAGCTATATTGATATAACATTCTAATTTATGTTCACAATTACACACTCAAGTTAAACATAAGTCTTCACATGGCTTCTTATGCTTTGAATCCAAAATGGTCTGATACTAAGGAGATAAGGAAATGCCCTTTTAGAGAGGCAATGAAGGGAATTGAGATTATTGTAACAAATATTTTCTTTACGGAAGAGGAGGTCATTCATGATCCATAAATATTTGGCACAACTGAGGCTTTGTATTATAGGCATGTCCACAGGGATTCAATAGATTACTGGACATGTCATGGTAGAAATGCTCCAGAGCTACAACATTATTATATAATTACTTAAACAAGTTTTCGGGTCCTTGGCCTTCAAGAGTATTTGTGGTACTTATGGTATTATTTATTTAGTGAAGTGAAGCTGATTGGGATCAAAGAAGGCAGAAAAACCTCGTTTACATTGTTTGTATCCTTTCATTTATTTAAAAAAAAACCAAAGGTAAAATGAAGTTCCTTCAAAGAATTGGGTCCAATTCACAGATGTTGCTATACGTGTAGATGATACGGTTGAATTAGATGTCCTTGTACATTTTCCTACAATTACATACTCTATGGATAAGCCTGAACTTGAGAGTGTTGAGTACTTGGAAAGTATCTTGACTAAGGGTCTGGAGATGCAGAAGACACTAGAATTACTATTGATGAGCATTAAGTGGTTTATTCTTGTTTTTATGATTTGAACCTTGAAGTTTTGAGTTTTTCAGAAACATTTTAATGCTATAGCTCACTATAATAATTATTTATATGTTGAATTTTCAAATGTTCTTCTCATGATGCTTATGAAATTTAGATATTTGATCTTGTTTCTTGATGAAATATTTCTTGTTTTAACAATAATTTCTGTTATCATATGATTTTTGTGTTTTAGGTTTTACTAGTTTTGATTGTGACTTTTTCTTTTAATTTTGTCACATATTTGATATGCATACATACATATGACACTTGGGGCACCTACTAACCTGGATTTTAAAATTAGCATCCCCATACACATACCCGCACGGCCATCAATGGACTTTGACAACCTTGGGGATTATAGGACTATAAAATATCCTCATCAAAGTTATATTATGTGAAACTCACTATTTATGATAAAAAAATGTGGTTGTGCATGCTTATTTATGCAGTGTCCACATCCTTCTAACTGCATTTTGGAGTCTGCTTGTCAATTAAGTTTTAGGGGGTCTCGCTCTTCCACTGCAGTAACCATCTCAAATGCAAGCGATTAATGTCTGATAGAGCACCCTAGTTCCAGTTGGCATGTTTGGTTTAGATCTAAACCAAATGGAAAATAACTATTAAAGTTTTGGTTGGAACTGGTTCTAACTTCTTGGACATGGTAATGGAAATCATACAAGAAGCATGTTAGAAAACTAGCATTTATAGTTTATAAACCTTCATCTCGATTCTTCATTAATATTTATTCAATCATTAGGAGGTTCACTTGGCATTTCCTTGAGTTTATTGCAAGCTTTTAAGGTGGTTTGTAATGTTTAGCATTATATATTAAAAGGTTATTTTCAATTTCCTGGGTAAATTTTCAAAATTTTCATCTACTTTCAATTTGGTTTCTACATTGTTGAGGCAATTTTGAGCCATTTTCATGGCCCAACCATTTTAT
The DNA here is from genome assembly GCA_000404065.3 of Pinus taeda. Classification (NCBI taxonomy): domain Eukaryota; kingdom Viridiplantae; phylum Streptophyta; class Pinopsida; order Pinales; family Pinaceae; genus Pinus; species Pinus taeda. The sequence continues at coordinate 108,585 of APFE031016056.1, read as the reverse complement.
CAGACAGACTCACTTATTTTCTGTTCTTACTCTATAGATTGCAAAAAGTGCAAATGTTCCTGTAATTTTGGATGTTGGAGGCATGGAGGGCCCTATTCCAGATGATCTCCTCAAGTGCATTACTATTCTAAGTCCAAATGAAACTGAGCTTGCACGCTTGACAGGAATGCCAACTGATACCACTGATCAGGTTATTGTGGCTGCTACAAAATGGCTTGAACTGGTATGTTATAATCCAATTTTTAATGTCATATTTTTCAATCTGGAATAGTTTTACGCCTGAATAGGCCATTGTAAGAGTAGCTAGTGGTTACAGATAATGTGAACATTTAAGAATCTTAACAAGTAACATACAGGGTGTCAAACAAGTCCTGGTGAAACGAGGAGAAGAGGGGTCAGTTCTTGTGACCACAGGTTCTCCTCCAATAATACATCCTAGTATCCTTGCTCCTATGGTACTTGACACAACAGGAGCAGGAGATACTTTTACTGCTGCATTTGCTGTAGCTCTTGTGGAAAAGAATCCACCCTTAGATTGTCTCAAATTTGCAGGTATGTGTAAATTTTCATAATTTAATTTAAGAAGTTCCTTCAATCCAGAGGTCTGTTGATGCCATGGGCTTGATTGGGGCTGTATTGTGAGTTTTTTCAGATGCATATGGACTAGAACCATCTGAACCTGATTACGAAATATCTTCTTAATTTATCTATTACGAGATGCAGAAGTTTCTCTTGTTTGTATTTGAACCAAATGATTCTGAAAAAACTCACTGTTACATTGTTTCTTGTATGTTTATAATCTTCTTATTGTTATGACGTTCCTTACTTTTATTGTTTGTCCACATTTTAATCGTAGGCTGCATCTTTCTTTGCGGTATTGTGGGTTTTATTCCATCAACACCCATCTTTTTAACTGAAAGTGGTTCTGTACAAGATCTGGGAAGATGCCTGTTCTATTGAAAACTATAGAAATTAAAGTTTGACCTATTTCTTTGGAACTCATTTTTTTATGTGTTCTTTTGTATTGGTTCTGATGGCAGCTGCAGCAGCATCTCTATGTGTTCGTGTCAAAGGTGCCATCCCAAGTATGCCTGATAGATCAGCAGTGTTGCAACTTCTCCAGGATAAAACCATTTAAGCTTTTGCCATTTAAACCTCTTATTTGAGAGTATCATCATTCCTGCCCCTTTGCTACTTGTCACATATGCTAAGTGCTTTTATGATGTCAAGAAAGAAGATATCTGAGCTAGTTAAATGTTTTGGTGTCTTTATATATTTCATTGGGAAATCACATCTCTACTGGCAGAGAGATTGCCCAATAGCAAGCTTTACATCTCTATTCCCAGGCAAGGCTGCAGTTAAAATTGTAATATGCAAGATTTATGAGGGTAATGACTGAAGTTGAAAATTTCTTGCTGTATGGCTCTCAACTTCTAAGTTCTAATGTGTAAAAAATATTATACTGGCTATATTTTGCACATTTCCATGCACTACAAGTGTGCTGTTTTCCCAACATGGCTGTAGGGTAGTGTTGGACTGTATATTTTCTCTCTTATTTTGGAGCTTCCTTTTTCTCCAATAGATGTTAAAGAGGATTGGCAAGACTTGCCTGTTGTTTTATAAATATTTTTTGGCCTTTTGTCGTTGAAACATGCATAGTTACTAGAAGTTATATATGGCTAAATTATGAGTTGATGGGACTGGTCAAAGAGATGCCCTACTTTTACTAGTTTCATATAGTAGTATGGCAGGTAGGTTAAGTATGCATCCTTTCATAACCTATCTGAGCAGCCATCTATTCCCCTATATTAGTGTGTACACAAAGTTATTCCCTTTCCCCTTAACCTCAGTTTGATAGGATATGGACTCTGATAGTAGAATTCTATCTGTTTATTGAAGATATTTGAATAATCCTGTGTTTCTATATTGCTTAGTTTGCAGCATCCTAGTGTTTGACATGTACAACAACATGGAAACCTATGGTCCTGAGGTTTTATGCAATTAATCACCAGACTTCATCAATTTTGGGTTCCTGGAGTTGGAAGCCTAGAATTGCATTCAAATATCTCAAAGATGGAAAAATTAAAAACAAATAATTTATACATGATATGTCTTGGTTCAAGTGATTCATGGATGGCATTTTTCTTCATATGCATTTTTCTTCTTTTAACTTCCAATGGATATTAAATCTTTTTCCAAAGATAAACATGAGCAGCAGATTGAGGTTTCTTAAAAAGAATGTCAAACTCTCAAATAATACATCGAAGAAACATGAAGTCTCACATGTTCATTTGATTTAATATTATACAGTGAGATTTGGTTCACAAAAGCTGCCTTTTTCTCTCTTATCACAGCCATATTGTTGCATCTTCTGGATGCTGCTAGGCCAGGGCTTGATGGAGAAATTCAATTTCATGGGACAATAGATCATGGGACATCCCCCTGGCGAAAAAAAAAATCAGGGTCTGTCACAGTTCCACAAGCCTCTGCTAACCTGCTTCCAGAAGTAGCAACAAGTTGTGGGCACCACTCATGCTGTGAACATCTGTTGAGGACTTCGGAAACTCTGTAAAATGCTAAGAAATCACAAGTATTTGCAGATCTTCTTTTACAGTCCCTTCTTTTGTAGTCACTTGCAAATGCCAAAACTCCTTTGGGGTTTCTTATTCACTGCAAATTTAATTACTAATGTCCGGTATTTGGTTGCCATTCTTTCTTGATTATGATAAAGAAGGATTGTGAACAGTTGTCAAGACAAAATCAATGGAAGAAAGCAAGGAAAGATTTAGAAATAGGAGATGAATAGTCAACACATAACCTTCTCATATGAACGGCAGTGGAACAGAACTTGCATGACTACTGAACAACCAGAGCGGATAGTCTGTAATATGTGAGATTTCCTGCACAACCCTTCTTATGACTTGGCATACAGGATATTTGCGCAACTCCTAAGTAGCTATACTGCATTGTGTAATATACAGGACTTGCCTACACAACCCATCTTACTTGGCATACATGGCGCCTATTTGTTTATAATATCACTCATTGACACTCTACTCAGTATGGCATGCATGAAGTTGTAACGTGAGCCTATTGTATAGAGTTGCATTGTCTATTTTGTTAATGCTCTTCTTGGCATTTCAACACACTTGCATTTAGTGTTTAACAATTCATCCTTTCCATTTTGTTGTTTCACTCACTTTCCTTGGAGTCTTCAAAATCTTTGGTTCTCCCAAGTGCCTATACCTAAGCACAACGTTGATCCTACTAACTCTTTTAGATCAGCTCCCTACTCAACATACTCCATCCTAGATGATTATTAATATGTACTCATATCTCACATTGAATTACTGTCCAATATATTTCAAAAGGGAAAATGAACTCTGCAGCTTCTAGTCCTTGGCGGCTAGGGTTTCCCTAGCCATTGAAGCTTTGTAGGTTCAGGTGTTAATGCTCTACAGGTTTTTCATTGCAAATCCAGAGAAAAATGCTGCTGCTGTCAAAATCCCATGAAGATATCCCAAATGCAGTTCCTGTTTCGGTCAAGCTCCCTCGACTCTTGCTTTCATATTGGAGTGATGATTGCCTGCTTGCAATTGGAAACAGTTTGGGGAAATATATGGATAGGGCTGAACCCAAAGGATGCTAGTTTGCATGCGCAAAAGTTTGTGTTGAAGTAGATCTGGAAAAGGAGTTTCCCTCGGAAATAAAGAGTTGGACCATATTCACGTGGGGATAATGGTCCCATTGTCATACTCTTGATTACGAGCATTTGCCTTTCAATTGCAGAAACTGCCACGAATGTGGCCATTTTGCAAGGGATTGTAAGAAGGTACAAACTGGTAAAGGGGTGGATTTGACAATAGGACAAGAAGAGAAGTGGCAAACTCAGAAAAAGAGGCGGAATAAAGGAAATCTGAATGCAACTAAATTTCAATCCCCATAGGGTAGAACCGCGGCTTCGACCTCAGAAAATCCTTTTGAGGTCTTGCAGTCCCACGAAGAAAATAATAAGGAGAGAAGTAATCAAATCAAAGGGAAAGGGGCTCTAGTAGTAGAAGCCATGAATCTTGACTTAGAGAAAGAAGCAAAAAACAAGATCAGAAGCACTGCAGAACAATAAGCAAAAAGAGGTTTTGGTGGAAGGAGTTACCCCAAAAGATAAGGAAGAAATTCAGGAAAAAGAACTCACATATGAAATGATATCAAAGGTAAAGGAACAACTCCCATCCAGGGCCCCGTTCAACAATAAAAACTCTGAACAAGTTGACAACTTGCTAGGAAATAAGCAGAAAATGGGAAGCACACCTATAATAACAAAGGGACCAAAGGCAAGCAATGGTAAAGTATTGACTAGACAGGCAAGAAAACAAATGATGAATTGGGGAAATGAAAAATGCAACCAAGATACATGAAGCTCCACAAGAGTACAGGGAAGATACTCAAAGAAGGAACTCAGAGAGGCAGAAGAAAAATTAAACAAAAAACTTGCCTTTGGATCTTGGGAGTATTCTAAAAAGTGTTTAGCTGGAATGGGACTGAAATTTTTGTATCATGGGGCAATTGCTTCAGAGATTGGATTGATCTTCCATGCTCAATCTCAATCCAGCAAGGAATATCGGTAATTTTGAAGAAATGAAATGGTTCTGGGTCAGATCCCAGCTTTTTTCCTTTTTAATAAAACTCTCATACCTGTTTCTTTGAAATTAAATGTAATCATGTGCAAAGTGGTTCTTTAATAAAACTCTCGTACCTGTTTCTTTGAAATTAAATGTAATCATGTGCAAAGTGGTTCAAATATCCATGCACATGTTAGATGTTGTAGGGATGGAAGAACACAACAGAGCACAGAGGGAAGCAATAAATCAGGTCTAAACATAACCAACACAACAGACCAATAGCTAATTATGAGAAAATACAACCGATATCATTGAAAAACAACAGTGATCAATCCCTCAAAAGTTCAAAAAAATACACAACAATGTATTTCCAACCACGGTCTACTTAAGACAGTAAAGGCAAAGCCCACAACATCAATGCTAATACACTTGAATTGCTTCAAACTGTGAATCATGACTATTTATTGTCTTAAAAAAATACCATGGTCCAATCCCAAAGCCTTAATAAACAAGAATCCTTCATTAAATAGATCACAGGGATCCTTTTTAAAAATAATTACAATTCTCCTTAATTGGTACGAATGCTCCTTTTATGGGCTCCAAGCCTCCATGAAATCTTCTAATTAATGTTGACCATGTCTACTAGGTCCACAACTTCAGTAGTTAGTTGGTACCTCACCAATGGCTTCTTGGATCTATGCCCATTGTCCTTTATCAAGCTTTAATTATCTTGCTGACTTGGAAGAGGATGCCTTGTAAAGAAATGAATCTCGAGATTCTGTTGACATTGAACCCTAATATCCCTGCTACTGGGATTTAACAAAACTAGAATCATTTCTTTTTGGTGATATTTGATTGCTAGCAACCCAGGGTTACACTTACATTAGACTCCCTTGGTAAATCAAACATGAGCATCTTGCTCACGAGATTGGTGGAGAAAGCAGCATGACCATTCAAATCCACAAGTCTTTGTTGGCACTGTGTCCCACGCTATTTTTTCCAAGTTCTTTTTCTTCAAGTGAACCAAAATTTGAACATGTTGGTTGATTAGTTCTTCCTCAACATTAACTTGAAAGTTGAACTCTACCTACTATTTGTCCCACTTGAGTCTTTTTGTTGTTGTCATAATTTGTAAAATGGAATAAACCTTAAACAACAAAAACTATTGAGTCATCCAACTTGCCCATATCCTATCGGCTTCCTTTTCTAAATTTCTACAGGTTTCTAGCCTCCTTTCTTATTATTCACTATATACTAATTGTGGAAATTGATTATTTCTCAAAGGTATTTTCATTTGTGTTTTCTTTGTCCAACTACTTCCACCTTCATATCATTTTTTCAAACTACAATGTTGTAGATGACCCTCTACTTGCTAATGTAGGGTTGTCTACGATTCCACAGTTGCATTTTGCATAACTTGCAAATGTTAAACATTTTCTACAAAACATTTGGTCACATCTTTCAAAGGTTCTTTACCAAATTACAACATTACTTTCCGACCTTCATGCCTCCAGCTTTCATAAAAACATGTATTTTCTACCTTCCCTCTCTAATTGGTAAGTGTTCATTTCACAGCCATGTAACACATCATTATCAAACTGCCATTGCCTTCCTAACAAGATATGGCATGGATCCATTAGAATCACGTCACACAAAAGTTCTTCCTAATATTCTTCAATATTAAATTAAACATTGCTTTTAGAAAGTCATTGCATGTGCCTTTTGCGGCCATAAAACATTACAAGTACTAGCACGTATTCTACATTTTAGATCTGAATTTTGAATGGCCACTGTAAGGACTGATTTTTTTATATTACTTTCATTTATAAGCAAATTACGATCCTGAACTTGTTATTTTATAATTGGTTCGAAAGATAGTCTTTTGTTGCTCGAGGTCCTTTTCAAGTTGCTTGTTTGCTACAATAATATTCTTTGTAATATTGAGTTCTTTCCTTATTTTTAAATTAAAATATATGGTTTTCACCTACATATATTTTTGCATCTGCAACATGTGCTCGTGCATCTTTATTTCTTCCACCACTCAAGGGCTGTGGGCATTCATAGGCTCGATGCCTTTGTGCTTCACACTTTAAGTATGATTAAATTTGTTGGCTCTACCTTGACACCTTCCAAGTTCTCTTCCTATTTCATCATTTTCCCTCTTCACGTGTTGCCATTCACCTTTAAGTATGATTAAATTTGTTGGCTCTACCTTGACACCTTCCAAGTTCTCTTCCTATTTCATCATTTTCCCTCTTCACATGTTGCCATTCACCTCTACGAGTTTCTTCTCATTTGGTTGCCACTGCGATTGTTTGGTTTCTCATTTCTTCCGAGGTTTGTTGTCTCATTGTTAACTTTTCTTCAATGTTGGATACATGTTGAGATGACTTGGCTACTCATTGAAATGTCATCATACAAATTTGGTATTGAATAATAAACCTCATTGCATTCATATATCTTGCAATGATGTGATACTTTTACATGTTTTGCCTCAACTTCAGTAAATAACCTTTATAAAAATTTCATTGGCTTTTGAATTGTGTAACTAACTTAACAAATTCAATTTATTTTCCTTGTACTTGTTGATCTAACTATGACTCATTTGACCATAAAGATGCATGTCCGTTCAACTCCATGCATGCAACTCTCATAATTTCAAGAATTTCTCCTTCTCGCTTATCAAATCATTTATCTCTCTATATTTAGGTTTCTTGAATATGTCATGTTATTTGTTCTTGTCCACTTTTGAACCTTGAAATCATTCTTATTATTCTCACTTTAGGTCCTTGGTCTCTTCCTCAAATCACTAGTTCATCACCATTGCTCTCATCATTTTCACATGCTTTGTTGCTCTTACTTTGTTATAATGTCCTCATTCATTTTATCTTTCCTTCCTCAATTGACATTCATTCCTCTACCACCAAACTCTTCAAGGATGGGGAACAAGATACCTACATGACCCTCTTTAATGAGTTACTTTCACCCCTTATCAGTGTCTTGTCCTTAAGAGTAAGTGTCCTCCCGATATCATTGCCTCTCCTTGGTATTTTGAAAAGTGACCCTCAATTCTTACCCTCATATAACTATTGTTTTATCCCACTCTTCAAAACCCAAATATGGTACCCTCAACAAGTGGTATGATGATGATGGCAAAGCTTATGACAACAACTTCATTGCACCTTTCACAACCATAGCTCTTATCCCAATGCAAAAATCTGATTGGTACCTCCTTTGTTGTAAAAAACACCTCTTCATTTCATAGAGGAGATAGTGCTTTGTGGGCCTCACTCCACTCCCCTAAAACTTTTTGTTACACTCTGCTGTCACTCTAGTGTGCTAGTCAACCTAATCCATGTTTGACCCCTAATCCATGTTTATCTACACATTTTCATTGTTCGATGTCCTAGGGTGACCTATTGTACTAGTCACCTCCCTTCCACCATCTTGCCACATGTTTCGCCATACACATACAATCGACAATTAAGGAGATGAACATGTGTAGGGCTATATACGAGGAAAGGCTCTAGGTGGATCTCTTCAAGCATGGTACCCAGTCATTGGTGTATTGCAACATTCACTTATTTAACCATGTTATACGTTCAAGGTTTCCATCAACTTTTTCCGATGATATCATCCACTTGATTCATGAATCGAGATCTAGTGTTTGATTAGAACAACTACATGATGATTATGATGAGACATACACTCTTAAAGCTCTATGGTATTGCTCTTCATTTGTAGCTGTCCAAAGTGCTTGAGTGGAGAGATCTTTACAATAGAGGGTAGACAAGTTTTAGTCCCAAGCATTAGATTATGGACCGTATTTTCACCCTCCAAACCATGTTAAAAAGGCAACACTCTTTGAAAGTATTTTGTTTTTTATAGATTTTCCAAAAGATGGTGACTTTGTTGAGGGAGGCCTTCTTCTAGAAGCTTATAGACATTGGTATCTTAGAGATTCCAATTATTGATATTATGTGTATCTATGAGATTGTGCTTTCCTTCACAAAATGCATGGGTTGATAAACATTATTATAGGCACCATTGTGGTGAAATTTGGGTGCCCCTGCTCCCACCTATTTAGGCTCTACTTTAATGAGCCAGTGATTTATGCAAGCATATCCAACTAGGTGATAATTGTCTCCTTCACCATGCCCTAATCTTGATACTATTTTTTTTGTAGATAACATGGTTCTATTAATGTACCACCATAGCTTTCGATACATTCTAAAAACAAGCGTCATGTTGTATAAAGTAAAGAAAATTCAGCCTTAGATGACTATTATCTAATCTTCACTATGTTCAGTGTCGTAAGAATGGACATAAGCAAATACATGGAGAATCCCATGGCAAAATATCAAAGCCAAGGATGGACAAAAGGAAGAAAAAGGTAAAGCCCTTAAGTTCGCTCATTTTGTTGTTGCTCATTGTAATATTGGAATACATGAAGATTTATTCAAAGCTCCATTTGATTCTCGGAGAGATACATGGTTGCTTGACACTAGTGCTACTTCTTGCATGGAATTTTGGAAGGGTTTTTGAAGAATTGAACGACAATGTAGAGGGTGCAATGTACTTTGCAAATAGGTCTAGTTTCAAACCTACAAGAATTGGCACCATGAGTGTTAAATTGCATGGGTTCCTATATTTTCTTTTGCATGATGTTATTTATCTTCCCGAGTTGCAAAGAAACTTGTTGTCCCTTGTACACATTTGACAACAAGGCTATTCCATTTACAAATTCAATGGAAAAATTGAAATAAGGAGGTTTTTCAACAAAATGGTTTTCATCATAGGATGGGAGGATCACAAATGGTTGAACTTAAAAGGGACATTTGCATAGGCACAAAATCTTGCACGTCTTTTTTTTACTACATCGAAGATATATTTTCTTCCAATCTTTTGTGGCATGCTAGACTTGAGCACATCAATTGTGACAACCTTTATATCCTAAAGAACAATGATGTTTCTAGTTTGCCTACCATTTTAAGGAACTTGAAGCAATGTTAGGTTTGTATCCTTGACAAACACAAGAAGTAACCTTTCATCATTCCACTTCAAAAGCATGCAGGAAGCTAGAATTGATATATTTTAATTTGTGTCACCCCGTGTTTGTTCTATTTTCTTTTGGTAATAAATATATCATGACTTTTATTGATGACTACACTAGGATGTGTTGGGTTTATTTGTTAAAACATAAGTCCCATGCTTTTGAAACATCTAAAAAATTTCATGTATGGATTGAAAATGAAGCACAATCTAGTATTACCACTCTTTCCATTGCTAATACTAACTAGAATATACCTCTACCGAGTTTGAAAGTTGTCTTTACCAACATGGAATCAAGCATCAAACTATCGTTCTTTATAATTCTCAATAGAATGGTGTAATACAAATAAAGAACAGGACACTCTTGAAATATGACACTTTAAATGTTGTTTTTCAAGAATGTGAAGTTGATGTTTTAGGTTGATGTAGTTCTATGTGTTGTGTATGTGAAAAGTAGAAGTCCATCTTGTTGACACCTAATATTTAGGGATTGGAAAATATTGTAAATACAAAATTGAGATAATGAAGAGACATTGCAATATGAATTCCAATAGTCTCCTTCTCCTTGTATATATGAATAGTTTTCCTAATAAATGCAACATCCATAGAGTTACCAATGCTTGGCCTCAAAGCTACATGTCTCAATTTATCTTTTTCTTGCTAAATATCTCCTCTGCTCTCCGATCTCTAACAAAAAAGTTGTCCTTTGTCCCTCTGTTGAAGCAGTAAGAGCATTGAAACTCTTGGCGTTGTTCAATTTATTGAACGTCATATTCTTTGTGCATTGGTTGGTATTGTGTTTAAGAAGTGATACATAGTGCGTATGATAGTCACTCTGTGTCGGTACATTGTGTATTGAACAATGCGCATCGGTCTCAGTGCGTTGGAAGGTAACATTGAATGCTGCATGCTACTTGTACACCGTAAGTTATATGGGCCGTGTGTTAATTCATTTCCGGTCTCCATTCAACTCTTATATGCATTGGTGTTGATTCTCCTCTTTGTGTTGAATATGTTGAATTATATTTGTTGTACATTGATTCGTGCGCTGGTTGGAAAGCATGAACCTAACACGAATCATGTACGTCGTTTATGCAATGGTTCATTTATATGTTGGGTCATTTATGATGATATAATGTTATGCATTTATATGCATTGGTGTTGATTCTCCTCTTTGTGTTGAATATGTTGAATTATATTTGTTGTACATTGATTCGTGCGCTGGTTGGAAAGCATGAACCTAACACGAATCATGTACGTCGTTTATGCAATGGTTCATTTATATGTTAGGTCATTTATGATGATATAGTGTTATGCATTGGTCATTCATGTATGATGGTTATTACATGCTGATTAGTGTTCGTGGTATTATATTATATGCATTGGTGCGTTGAATAAGAGTTATATATGCCATATGAGTTGAAGTTACATATGCCTTGGCTTATATATGTGCGTTGGAGCGGTGGCATATATATATATATATGATGGGAATTTCATTGGTAATCATATGCATTGAGATTTATACCTGCGTTGAGATATAGAACTTAAGTCAAACTTGATAATTCCAACGTGTTGGTTTTTAGGATTTTTTTGATTAATTTTCGGGGGTTAAGTTGTATGAATTTTGGAAAAAATGCATTTTCTTATTTTTATAGTTGGAGTAGTTTTTAATTGCAAAGAGAACTATTATGAATGGTCTAGAAAGATAAAGTATGCCTTCATTTTCAATGAACTGTGGAAATGAGTATGTGATGGAGAAAATGGGAATCCACTGGAAAAACCCACATTTGACAAAAAACTTGTCATATGGGAGAACAAGAATAACAAGGCTTACACTTTGATTGCTGCATCAGTAAATGAAGAGGTGAGTTGTGACATTGCACCATTTACAAATGCCTATGATGCTTTAAAGAAGCTGAAAGACTTATCTGACTCACACTCTGAGCTTGAAGTAGTCCAACTAATGATCCAACTCTTCAATCTTGAATTGAAAGATGATGACCCCCTTTCCCTAGCCCCTGCATGATATAGAAGCTAGAAGAGTTAAAAATAGATGTTCCTCTCACAACTTTGTCAAGGCACTATATCCCACTTATTCGCATTATTTTCAATCATTACAAGCCAGTGGCAAACTTAAGGAGATTTCGTTTGACTCTCTTCTGGAGAAGTTTGCAGAAAGAGAGAGATTTTGGAAAGAAGAAGACAATCGCTGAGTCTTTTGAAGAAGTTGTGTTCCTTGCATAAAAAGAGAAGAATTGGGCACATGATTCTTCTAGAGGAAGAAGTTGCAACAGAGGAAATGAAAGAAGAATAATAAAGGTAGGGGGCAAACATTATCAAGGAGGAAGACCTGATGTTCATTGTATACATTACAACCAAAATGGACATGATTCTTCCACATGTAAGCTCTCTTGGGACAAATTCAATTAAGGAATGAAGAGAAAGGTGAATCACTGGATCTAGGGAAAGGTAAATCACCTGAATCCGCTCATTATATTGTGGCACATTGCAATATTGGCATAACTGAAGATTTGTTTAATGCTTCACTTGCTTCATGGAAATATGTGTGGTTGCTTGATTCAAGAGCAACTTGCTAGATGAACTTTCAAGGAGATTTATTTGAAGAATTGAGTGACAATGTAGATGGAGCAGTCTACTTTGTAGACAAGTCAAAACTCAAGCCATCTAGGCTTGACACCATTAAGCTCAAACTTCTTATTATCCTTGAGTTTCTTATACATGATGTTCTCTACCTCCCCAAGTCACAGAGAAACTTGTTGTCCTTTGTTCACTTCCACCAACAAGGGCACTCCATTCACATGTCTGATGGCAAGGTTGAGGTGAGAAAAGCATCAAACAACTCAATTGTCATGACTGGGATAGAAGAAGAAATACTCTTGAAGCTGCAAGGAACCTCTGTTCGTGCACAAAAATCTAGATATAGCTCTCAGTAGGATGAAGGTAAACTACCATATAGTCTCTTATGGCATGCTATATTTGGACTTCTGAACTATGATAGTCTTCGTTTATTGAAGATAAATTGTGTTACTAGTTTTCTCACCATTCCTATGAACCATTAAACAATGTGATGCATGTATCTTAGGAAAACACAATGAACAATCATTTCATGATTCTCATTCCAGAGCACATAGAAAGCTTGAATTGATTCATTTTGACTTGTATGGCTCTATGTGTGTTCCTTTTGCAAGTGGAAATAAATACATGAATTTTATTGATGACTACCCCAAAATGTGTTGGGCATATGTATTGAAGAACAAATCTAAAGCTTTTGAAACTTTCAAAAACTTTCATGCATGGATTGAAAACCATACACAATCTTATACTGGTTCTATTCGTACTAATAATGGAAAATAATGTATTTCAAATGAATTTGAAAACTATCTTCGCCAGCATGGGATCCAACATCAAACAACTGTGCCTTATAACCCTCAACAAAATGGTGTAGCTGAAAGAATAAATGTGACAATCTTAAATATGGTATGTTCAATGATGTTTTAAAAAAACGTTAAGTTGATGTTCTGGGTTGATGCAGTTCTATGTGTATTGTATATTAAAAACTTGTGTTCATCTCATGCTTTAAAAAGCAAGACTCCTTATGAAATGTGGTATGGCCACATTCCTTCAGTGAGGCATCTCAGGGTTTTTGGTTCCACCTATTATGTTGCAGGGTAGACCCCGCAATACCCAAGATCTTCTAATCACCACACACATAAGAATGCATGTCAGTTTTTTTCCAAATCAAAACCTTAATTACTGCCAAATTCCCACTTTACCAATGCCATGGAATATGCTCTCAAAACCCATATTCATGCCTTCACAATTTCTCTATTGGCTTTGAACTCATATAAGGTTCTTCTATGAAATCCTCACTCACATATTCATCATAAAATTTGTGCAAAATTATAACTTCAATCTCATTTAATTACAATCTCAATTCATAAACTTAAATCTTACCCATGTACCTTTTTATATCCAATTCAACGATACGCTTACATCCTAAAGCGATTGCAGAGAGACCAACAGAGGAAATCCCAGAACACCCTCGATTTCAAGCTGGTGAAGTTTTTTCAATTGAGCGAGAGATGTCAGACCATTATCAGTGACATGTATGCAATAAGAAATATTTATACTCTTTAACCTTGGCAACCATTAGCAACTGTAGCTAATCCGGCATCCCCGACTCCTGCAGATCTGTACAAATCAAGTTCTTGGAGAGATGAGCACCGGGCCCTATATGGGCAATTCCTTCATTGGATATATTTGGGTAGAATCCCAGTTTCAAAATTATCAATTCCGAACACTTAGAAATGGATTTCAATCCTGTATTGCTTATGCTACAGTCGGTGAAGTCAAGCTCCTCCAGGAAATACGCCACGCATAAACTCACATGCCCAACTGCGTTGATACACAGTAATTATATATATTACATGCAATCAAATTGCGCCCTTCAAAATCCCTTTGAATTTTCTGTGTAGTGCCTCATAGTTCCATGTTTGATGCGCCTTCAATACTAAACGAATCATCAAATGCATTAAGACCGCTGCACAAATTTTATCAAGCCTTTCTGTTATGATCGTTAATATGATTCAACAAAACGCACAAGAAACGATCATCCACAATTTTATATACAGAACTAGATCATCTGTTGTCACTTATAACAATTCAATCAGTGGTAATAATAAACCATATTCCATCCATGAATAAAACCCATAATTGCACAAAATATTTCATTTATTTCTCAGATTCATAGCAATAACCCACAAAGCCATATAGATGCGCAAATTATATAATTCCACACTGTTTTTAGTATTTTTCATAAAATATTTACAAGTAAAATATATTATAATTGACTACCATCCAACTTCCTCTATGAGGCTCAGCTACTGGGTTTTTAACTATTAGCTTTGCCTCCATCCAAACTCTCGTTCCTCCTCTCTTGAAGTTGAGCTGCCTCCTTTTTTTATAATAATAATGGATACATACATAAGGAATATATCTTCTCCTTATCTCCTAGAAAAAGCAGACTTTTTCTCTTTTACATAATGATTTAAAGCTTGAAGCTTTATTCCCTATTTTTTATCCTAATTTTAACTGAAAAAACATAGAAATTCTATCCCATATTTTCTCCTAAACTATTTCTCCCATATCCTTTTAGTAAAAGAATATTTACATAATTTTCACTTCCTATTTTATTAAAAATAGCAAAATATTTAAAATTTGTCACACCCCCTTTTTATTCCATATTTACAAATGAGGATGGTCTTGATGCTCCTGCATCATACACCCAACCTTAAAATTAATCATGATCCCCTGATCATGTGTTCGGATCTGTGTATGCCTGGATCCCACACTTTGTTCTGCAAGTCATCATGTGCTATTGTTCGCTGTCTTTCTCCACGTTTCCACAATTTATGCTGCATATCTCCACTGGCTGTGCTCTCGCAACCTTTTGTTGTCTTCCTTTTGGTTCTTCTCCTTTGTTTTACTAATGTTGGTCTCTTCCAAGATTCCTTCATCATCATCCGCCTCATCAGTTCAATTTCTTTGTCTAACAAAATTTCTCCAGCATCTTCAATAAGACTTGTACTCACAAAACAATTGTTGGAATAAAACCCATAAGGTTTCAGTGCCTCTTCTGCTGCTATCAATGTTGTCTCAGCTGTCATCATAAATGTCGCCCCATATGTTGTTCTAGCTGTCACTATGGATGTTGCGGCCTCCCTATCTTCTTGTCCCTCTGCAACATTCCTTTGCTTGTCACCTGTAATTTCATCTGCAACTTGTCCTTCTTGTTCACTACACTGAACTCTTTCTTCTGCAATCTCTCTGTCATACTCTGGATTCTCCAACCAGTATTCCAACAAAGCAATTTCTCTATAGCATTGCTGAAACATATCATCATCACCTGCATTCACATATCAACTTTCAGTTTGCACAAAATGTTCAACAATATAAGTTGTTACTTCCCTTATCTGTGCTTCAGACTGATTCTCTTCCTCAACATCCACAAGAACTTCCTCTTGTGCTATAACAGTTTCACAAGATGGCAAATCCTCCTCAACACTTGTAATCACATCACAATTCTCAGTTATACAACCACAAGAGTTCACATTATCCAACTCATCTGGATCTGACCAATAATTCAAGAAATCATCAATAATCTTCTCCTCTGTTTCATCAATGGAAACCTCCTCTGCACCTGCAAACATACACAACTTATTAGTTTTAAAACTGCAAGACTTTTTAGTCCTGACTTCTTCTTTCAACACTTTCCTTTTAATATATCTACATGTGGAATCTTCAAATTTCATTTATGGCACAAGAACTCTAAGTCCCTTTTTCAACAAGGCAATCAGAATTTGTCTCAACCTCCTCTGCAATTGTCGCCAAATCATTCTCTTTCCCTGCAGTGGAAAGAGCCATTTTCCTTTCTGATTTTTCTGCTCTTGTAGCCATTCTTCCAGTACCTACAACTGTGCCTTTATTTCTGCAATCTTTCTTTCTCGAACTCCTGCAGTCATCTCATCTCTGTGGCATTTCTCTGAACCTCTTTCTCCTCTAGAAAAACTCCTTCTGCCTCTGACAGACTACTTCCTCATGAGTTTCTGACTCACCATGAGTTGTACTAGCCTCTGCAACAACAATCTCTCTTGCTGCAACTTACCTCACCAATCCTTCCCTCCGGATCTAGTCTTTTGGTAAGTACTTGGTTCACTGCCTCTGGAACCTCTTGAGCACTCCTCTGCTCTCTCTAGGCTATCTCTTCAACTCACCTGACACTATAATTGTCCTCTCTATCCAGCCTTCAGCTAAATGCCAGGTTCACTGCCACCTTCTCTGCAACCATAAACTTAAATCATAAATTTCAGATCAAAAATCATCTCACCTTTAAGATCTTGCATGATCTTGTCTTCTTTCCACTTCTGCAATCCTGTTCACTTGTGTATGCTTGCACATCAAATTTAAAAATCTGATCTTTATTTCAACTATTCACCACACTTCAACAAAAACATACTTCAATTCTCAGCTGTACTAAAAAAAACATCTTCAATAGAGCATTCTAGCTCTGATACCACCTGATGTAGGGTAGACCCCGCAATACCCAGGATCTTCTAATCACCACGCATATAAGAATGCATGTCAGTTTTTTTCCAAATCAAAACCTTAATTACTGCCAAATTCCCACTTTACCAATGCCATGGAATATGCTCTCAAAACCCATATTCATGCCTTCACAATTTCTCTATTGGCTTTGAACTCATATAAGGTTCTTCTATGAAATCCTCACTCACATCTTCATCATAAAATTTGTGCAAAAGTATAACTTCAATCTCATTTAATTACAAACTCAATTCATAAACTTAAATCTTACGCATGTACCTTTTTATATCCAATTCAACGATACGCTTACATCCTAAAGCAATTGCAGAGAGACCAACAGAGGAAATCCAAGAACACCCTCGATTTCACGCTGGTGAAGTTTTTGCAATTGAGCGAGAGATGTCAGACCATTATCAGTGACATGTATGCAATAAGAAATATTTATACTCTTTAACCTTGGCAACCATTAGCAACTGTAGCTAATCCGGCATCCCCGACTCCTGCAGATTTGTACAAATCAAGTTCTTGGAGAGATGAGCACCGGGCCCTATATGGGAAATTCCTTCGTTGGATATATTTGGGTAGAATCCCAGTTTCAAAATTATCAATTCCGAACACTTAGAAATGGATTTCAATCCTGTATTGCTTATGCTACAGTCGGTGAAGTCAAGCTCCTCCAGGAAATACGCCACGCATAAACTCGCACGCCCAACTGCGTTGATACACAGTAATTATATATATTACACGCAATCAAATTGCGCCCTTCAAAATCCCTTTGAATTTTCTGTGTAGTGCCTCATAGTTCCATGTTTGATGCGCCTTCAATACTAAACGAATCATCAAATGCATTAAGACCGCTACACAAATTTTATCAAGCCTTTCTGTTATGATCATTAATATGATTCAACAAAACGCACAAGAAACGATCATCCACAGTTTTATATACAGAACTAGATCATGTGTTGTCACTTATAACAATTCAATCAATGGTAAAAATCAACCATATTCCAGCCATGAATAAAACCCATAATTGCACAAAGTATTTCATTTATTTCTCAGATTCACAGCAATAACCCACAAAGCCATATAGATGCGCAAATTATATAATTCCACACTGTTTTTAGTATTTTTCATAAATATTTACAAGTAAAATATATTATAATTGACTACCATCCAACTTCCTCTATGAGGCTCAGCTACTGGGTTTTTAACCATTAGCTCTGCCTCCATCCAAACTCTCGTTCCTCCTCTCTTGAAGCTGAGCTGCCTCCTTTTTTTATAATAATAATGGATACATACATAAGGAATAGATCTTCTCCTTATCTCCTAGAAAAAGCAGGCTTTTTCTCTTTTACATAATGATTTAAAGCTTGAAGCTTTATTCCCTATTTTTTATCCTAATTTTAACTGAAAAAGCATAGAAATTCTATCCCAGATTTTCTCCTAAACTATTTCTCCCATATCCTTTTAGTAAAAGAATATTTACATCATTTTCACTTCCTATTTTATTAAAAATAGCAAAATATTTAAAAATTGTCACACCCTCTTTTTATTCCATATTTACAAATGAGGATGGTCTTGATGCTCCTGCATCATACACCCAACCTTAAAATTAATCATGATCCCCTGATCATGTGTTCAGATCTGTGTATGCCTGGATCCCACACTTTGTTCTGCAAGTCATCATGTGCTACTGTTTGCTGTCTTTCTCCACGTTTCCACATTTTATGCTGCATATCTCCACTGGCTGTGCTCTCGCAACCTTTTGTTGTCTTCCTTTTGGTGCTTCTCCTTTGTTTTACTATTGTTGGTCTCTTCCGAGATTCCTTCACCATCATCCGCCTCATCAGTCAATTTCTTTGTCTAACAAACTTTCTCCAGCATCTTCAATAAGACTTGTACTCATAAAACAATTGTTGGAATAAAACCCATAAGGCTTCAGTGCCTCTTCTGCTGCTATCAATGTTGTCTCAACTGTCATCATAAATGTCGCCCCATATGTTGTTCTAGCTGTCACTATGGATGTTGCGGCCTCCCTATCTTCTTGTCCCTCTGCAACATTCCTTTGCTTGTCACCTGTAATTTCTTCTGCAACTTTTCCTTCTTGTTCACTACAATGAACTCTTTCTTCTGCAATCTCTCTGTCATACTTTGGATTCTCCAACCAATATTCCAACAAAGCAATTTCTCTGTAGCATTGCTGAAACATATCATCATCACCTGCATTCACATATAAACTTTCAGTTTGCAAAAAATGTTCAACAGTATAAGTTGTTACTTCCCTTATCTGTGCTTCAGACTGATTCTCTTCCTCAATATCCACAAGAACTTCCTCTTGTGCTGTAACAGTTTCACAAGATGGAAAATCCTCCTCAACACCTGTAATCACATCACAATTCTCAGTTATACAACCACAAGAGTTCACATAATCCTGCTCATCTGGATCTGACCAATAATTCAAGAAATCATCAATAATCTTCTCCTCTGTTTCATCAAAGGAAACCTCCTTTGCACCTGCAAACATACACAACTTATTAGTTTTAAAACTGCAAGACTTTTTAGTCCTGACTTCTTCCTTCAACACTTTCCTTTTAATATATCTGCATGTGGAATCTTCAAATTTTATTTCTGGCACAAGAACTCTAAGTCCCTTTTTCAACAAGGCAATCAGAATTTGTCTCAACCTCCTCTGCAATTGTCGCCAAATCATTCTCTTTCCCTGCAGTGGAAAGAGCCATTTTGTTTTCTGATTTTTCTGCCCTTGTATCCATTCTTCCAGTACCTGCAACTGTGCCTTTATTTATGCAATCTTTCTTTGTCGAACTCCTGCAGTCATCTCATCTTTGTGGCATTTCTCTGAACCTCTTTCTCCTATAGAAAAACTCCTTCTACCTCTGACAGACTGCTTCCTCATGAGTTTCTGACTCACCATGAGTTGTACTAGCCTCTGCAACAACAATCTCTCTTGCTGCAACTTACCTCACCAATCCTTCCCTCCGGATCTGGTCTTTTGGTAAGTACTTGGTTCACTGCCTCTGGAACCTCTTGAGCACTCCTCTGCTCTCTCTAGGCTATCTCTTCAACTCACCTGACACTGTAATTGTCCTCTCTATCCAGCCTTCAGCTGAATGCCAGGTTCACTGCCACCTTCTCTGCAACCATAAACTTAAATCATAAATTTCAGATCAAAAATCATCTCACCTTTAAGATCTTGCATGATCTTGTCTTCTTTCCACTTCTGCAATCCTGTTCACTTATGTATGCTTGCACATCAAATTTAAAAATCTGATCTTTATTTCAACTATTCACCACACTTCAAAAAAAACACACTTCAACTCTCAGCTGTACTAAAAAAAACATCTTCAATAGAGCATTCTAGCTCTGATACCACCTAATGTAGGGTAGACCCCGCAATACCCAGGATCTTCTAATCACTACGCATACAAGAATGCATGTCAGTTTTTTTTCCAAATTAAAACCTTAATTACTGTCAAATTCCCACTTTACCAATGCCATGGAATATGCTCTCAAAACCCATATTCATGCCTTCACAATTTCTCTATTGGCTTTGAACTCATATAAGGTTCTTCTATGAAATCCTCACTCACATCTTCATCATAAAATTTGTGCAAAAGTATAACTTCAATCTCATTTAATTACAAACTCAATTCATAAACTTAAATCTTACGCATGTACCTTTTTATATCCAATTTAACGATACACTTACATCCTAAAGCGATTGTAGAGAGACCAACAGAGGAAATCCCAGAACACCCTCGATTTCAAGCTGGTGAAGTTTTTGCAATTGAGCGAGAGATGTCAGACCATTATCAGTGACATGTATGCATTAAGAAATATTTATACTCTTTAACCTTGGCAACCATTAGCAACTGTAGCTAATCCGGCATCCCCGACTCTTGCAGATCTGTACAAATCAAGTTCTTGGAGAGATGAGCACCGGGCCCTATATGGGCAATTCCTTCGTTGGATATATTTGGGTAGAATCCCAGTTTCAAAATTATCAATTCCGAACACTTAGAAATGGATTTCAATCCTATATTGCTTATGCTACAGTCGGTGAAGTCAAGCTCCTCCAGGAAATACGCCACGCATAAACTCGCACGCCCAGCTGCGTTGATACACAGTAATTATATATATTACACGCAATCAAATTGCGCCCTTCAAAATCCCTTTGAATTTTCTGTGTAGTGCCTCATAGTTCCATGTTTGATGCGCCTTCAATACTAAATGAATCATCAAATGCATTAAGACTGCTGCACAAATTTTATCAAGCCTTTCTTTTATGATCGTTAATATGATTCAACAAAACGCACAAGAAACGATCATCCACAGTTTTATATACAGAACTAGATCATCTGTTGTCACTTATAACAATTCAATCAGTGGTAATAATCAACCATATTCCAGCCATGAATAAAACCCATAATTGCACAAAATATTTCATTTATTTCTCAGATTCACAGCAATAACCCACAAAGCCATATAGATGCGCAAATTATATAGTTCCACACTGTTTTTAGTATTTTTCATAAAATATTTACAAGTAAAATATATTATAATTGACTACCATCCAACTTCCTCTATGAGGATTAGCTACTGGGTTTTTAACCATTAGCTCTTCCTCCATCCAAACTCTCGTTCCTCCTCTCTTGAAGCTGAGATGCCTCCTTTTTTTATAATAATAATGGATACATACATAAGGAATGGATCTTCTCCTTATCTCCTAGAAAAAGCAGGTTTTTTCTCTTTTACATAATGATTTAAAGCTTGAAGCTTTATTCCCTATTTTTTATCCTAATTTTAACTGAAAAAACATAGAAATTCTATCCCAGATTTTCTTCTAAACTATTTCTCCCATATCCTTTTAGTAAAAGAATATTTACATAGTTTTCACTTCCTATTTTATTAAAAATAGCAAAATATTTAAAATTTGTCACACCCCCTTTTTATTCGATATTTACAAATGAGGATGGTCGTGATGCTCTTGCATCATATTATGCCTTGATACCTAAGGAACAAAGAAACAAACTTGGCGCAACGAGTCGAAAATGTATCTTCTTGGGATACTCAAATACCTCCAAAGCATATCATCTTTATCATGAAACAAATAAGAAGTTTATATTGTCTATATATGTAATTTTTCTTGAATCTTCCAAGACTGACAATGTTGTTGAGCGATAACTTGATTGTTTGGACAAATTTGGGCATACAAAATCTTTTCAGGAGTTTGATAATGAGATTTCACGTCTTGAAGGGGGGGATCCCTATCCTAAATCAATATGTGGAATCTCCTTCTGAAGCACTCTTTCCCCCTCATGAAACTCCATCCACTGATAAAGAAGACACTTAAAGTGATGTGATCGATAGAATTGGAAGGCTAAATATTGATTCAACCCTATCTCAGTCAACTAAACAACCTGAACCATCTCAGAAACGTCCTCTAAAATGGCCTACTAAGACACTTGAAAGTGTTCATCTTGATGAGGTTGGAAATACAGGAACAATACATTCTGCTAGACAAAATAGAGGTGATGTAAACAATTCTAATTCAATTGTTGATATGGATGTTTCTTATGTTTGTGAATTAAATTTGTGTACATATTTCAAACCAACTTCCTTTAAAGAAGTTGCTTCTCATGATGAATGAAAATAAGCAATGCAAAATGAGTATGATACTCTGATAAAGAATGGGACATGAAAGTTGGTGGACACTCCATTTGGAACCAAATTGATTTGTTGCAAGTGGGACTTAAAGAACAAGTATAAAACAGATGGCTTACTTGACAAGCATAGAGATAGGCTCATGGAAAAATCTATTGCAAGGAAAGGAGTCAACTATAAGGAGACTTTTTTCCCCACAAAAAAATGGGCTACCATTCAGACTCTCTTTGCTTTGGCAGCTCATAATGGTTGCAAAGTCCATCAAATGAATGTAAAAATTACTTTCTTGAATGAATATTTGAACGAGATTGTTTTTATGTTACAATTAGAAGGATTTGTTGTGGAGGGACAAAAGCACAAAGTATTCAAGCTTATCAAATCCTTGTATGGCCTCAACTAAACACCGCAAGCTTGGTACGAGAAAGTGACTAAGCATCTTCTGAAACTAAATTTCAAACACTATGATCTTGATAGTGCAACTTTATTTGTCAAGGAAGTTGGGGAAAATGTTGTATATCTTGTGGTGTATTTAGATGATCTTCTAATGATAGGGGTGAAAATTACATTGCATCCATAAAGAAAGAATTGAGGAAAGGTTTTGAGATGACATATTTGGGATATGTTCACTACTATCTCGGTATTAAAGTAACCCAACATTTGAAGTTTATATTCCTTTCTCATAAGTACATCGGAGATTTGTTGAACAAAATTGGCGTGGTTGAGTGCAATCCTTTGACCACTCCAATGGAACAAAATTTAAAGCTCAATGCAAAGAAGGTAATGAATTTGAGGATGCAGCAAAGCACAAATTGTTAGTTTTTGTAACATCAGATGTGTTATAGCCACAAAATTTGGTGGAGAGGCTAGAATACATGAGATCTCTATAACCCATAAATCGTTTCTGGAAATTCCACCTAGAAGTATCTCAATTAGACTATTAACCGATTTTTAAATATTTCTTAAGCCTAAACTTAGGGAATATGGTTAATTAATCAATATTAATTGAGATAAGTTGAGAATAGTCTAGAAACTCACACAGATCGATATAAAGATGAACCTAGCCATCAATTATGTTTTAAGCTTGGTCATTGGTGCTCCAACAATGTATTATAAAAGGAGATCGATGTGGTGATGGAGAGGACACTTGAGTCGTTCAGTTTCCTTGGAAAATCAACTTCTAGAGTAGAAAAAATCAACTAGCGGAGAAGCCAGAAGTCGAAGCAGTGAGTGAGGGGCAAGGATAGTGATTTGCACGAAATTTTTCTAGATCTAGAGAGGCATCAGCAAGGGGGCCAAGTTATTCCTAGTGAGGCAGTGTAGAGGACTGCATAATTGCTTCAAAGATAGCAGTTCAGTTTGTTGGAGAGAAATTTGTTCTCAGTTTTTGAGGTTGGGCGGAGGTTCCAAAGGGTCGAAGAGACAATTTCCTCAATAGTAGTAGGCAGAATGACTTCATCAGAGACTAGTTGGAGGCTTGACATCATAGTGATTGCGCAGTCCAGGAGGTCGAGTTTTTTGAAGGTAGGTTGTGCCGAGATTGCTTGAGGAGGAAGGGTAATTCCCTTCAATAATTTTTCCCAGATTTTTCTTGCTGTGGATTGCTAGTTTCATGCATCCAGATTGTACTCAGATTTTCATTACTACATAAGAAAAAACCGATTTTTAAATATAAAGAAACACACTTGCAAAAAGAATAATTATAAAAAATTCGATTGTCTAGTTTGAGTAATTCCAGCAGAAAGAGGAAGCAACTTATATTTTCACAGAGTACATTTCTGGTTGGATGCAGAGGTTTTTGCAACAGTTTGCTAGAGAAAAACAACGTCGGGTAGAAGAGAAAAACACACCCCAGAGGGAAATTTTTCCTCAGGGAACTTCGAGTCTCAGAAGTTCGAATTTCCATGCAGCTTGGCAGTAGAAACTAGTAGATATATGCATTCATGAAGGGAGTGCAAATAACATAGCAACAACCGAGTACAAGGAAAGAGAGATTTTTCGATAGTTTTTTAGATGACCACTGCAAGGCTTGGAGATTAGGATATGTTGGACGGATCATCCAACTACGTCATTTGGAAGGCTAGGATTCCATTCCTTCTAGATGAATATGTCTTGAAACCTTACATTGAGAATGTAGTGGTAGTTCCTTAGGATGCAGACCAACTCAAGGAACATAGGAAGGAGAAGGTGCAGGCGAAGTAGTTGATCTTGGATCGAGTCCGGGACCATATTGTCTCACATATAGCAGCCAAGGGAACGACCAAAGAGATGTGGGATGTTCTCTCCACGTTATACCAAGGTACTTCTGAGCAATGGAAGATGTTCCTAGAGGAGATGTTGAGATGCATCAGGATGCATAAGGGGTAGGGCATAGATCCCTTCCTCACCAGGATTTAGGAGGTCTGAGATGAGCTAGTAGTTGTTGGGGCAACGCAAAAACCTAGAGAGCTAGTATGATTGGCACTCAACAATGTCTCAGAGGAGTGGTAGGTATTCATCCAAAGTATCTTGGGCATAATTACCTTGCCAATGTGGGACAAGATGTGGTTGATTTGCAGGAGGAGGAGTTGAGACGAGGTTTGTAAAGAACTCCATCAGTGGCAGCAGTAGTAACGAATTGAAGTTGGTGAAGGAGGAGGAGAATGTGTCCCTCACATCTAAGGGTCCTAATGATGGGTAAGGGGAGAAGAAGAAGAAGAAGAAGAAGGAGTTGTCAAAGGTCAAGTGCTTCAGGTGTGGTGAGCTCAGTCACTACAACACATAATGTACTCTCATGAATAAGGACAAGACGGAGAAGCATGACCAATAGGTAGCTTCAACAGAGATCGATGGGTTTTCCTCTAGATTGGAGGAAGAATTCGCTATGATTTCCCATATACCTCCTGGAGTGAGGTGGAGTGACTTGGAGTTGTAGCCCCGGAGAGCTACAAAGATGGGAAAGATCCTCGAGGAGTCTACCTCGTGGATCAATACCTTGCTACGAGGGCCCAAAGTATTCAGTAGCAGGGTGGATAAATGGCAATAGATGGAGTGAGATACCAGAGTGACAATTGCGGAGACTAGTAGTAATCAGATGATGGGGAGGGTAGTGCAAAGTTGGAAACAATGCACGAAGCACAGCGCAGAGTCAGTAGTAGCTCAGATCCTTCAGAGACGGTGCAGAGGCTATTAGTAGTCAGTGACTAGGGAGACAAATGAATTATACTGATCATAGATGATTCAATATTTTGGATGTTCTTCAGTTGCAGATGTTGCAGTAGCAACAACAACATAATTGTTGTGTAGATGCAGTGTTGGCAACAGTACAACAGGGTCAACAACAACACAAATGCGACATGTATCAGAGTTGCATAGTAGTTGGTGGGCAACAACAACTAGGCATCAGCATTGTGATAGGAAATGATATAGAGACAACATGTGCAACATTAGAACACATTCCTCGCTAAGATGGATTATTAGCTTTTTTAGCACTGGATGTGTTCTAGCCACAAAATTTGGTGGAGAGGCTAGAATACATGAGATCTCCATAACTCAGGAATTGTTTCTACAAATTCCACCTAGAATATATCAATTAGATTATTAACTGATTTTTAAATTTTCCCGAGTCTAAACTTAGGGAATATGGTTAATTAAACAATATTAATTGAGATAAGGTGAGAATAATCTAGAAACCCACATAGATCAATCCAAATATGATCCTAGCCATCGATTATGTTTTAATCTTGGTTGTTTCTTCTCCAACAATGGATTATAAGCAGAGATCGATGTGGTGATGGAGAGGACACTTGAGCAATTCGATTTTCTTGGCAGATCAATTTCTAGAGTAGCAACAGTCAGCTACTGGAGAAGCCAAAAGTTGAAGCAGTGAGTGAGGGGTAGGGGCAATGATACAAAGGAATTTTTTCCAGATCTGGAGAGGCAGAACCAATAGGGTTGAGTTTTTCCCAGTGAGGCAGCACAAAGGATTGTGTAGTTGCTTCAAAGAGAGCAATTCAATTTGCTGGAGAGAAATCTGTTCTCAGTTCTAGAGGTCAAGCAAAAGTTCTAGAGGGCTAGAGAGACTATTTCCTCAGAAATAGTGGGAAGAACGACTTCATCAGAGACTGGTTGGAGGTTTGATGTGATAGTGATTGTGTAGAGCAACGTAGAGGCTAACACAGAGGGTCTAGGAGGCCGAGTTTTCTGAAGGTAGGTTGTGTCAAGATTGCTTGTGGAGGAAGGGTAATTCCCTTCAATAATTTTTCCTAGATTTTTCTTCTTGTGGATTTCCAGTTTCAGGCATCCAAATTGTACTCAGATTTTCACTGTTGTATAATAATAAAAACCCTCATTGTTTCACCATGAATCGAGGCTTGTGGGAAAAGGATTTGCTAAAAAAAAAGGCATAGAATATGGGGAAATTTTTTCCCCATCAACAAAATGGCTACCATTCATGCATTGTAGCTTTGACGACACAAAATAGGTGGAAGATACATTACATGAATAACAATACAAACGTCTTGAGTGGAGACTTGAAAGAGAATGTCTATATGTCTTAGTTGGAAGGATTATTGAAACGTGTAGCTTGGGAGGTTCTCCTACAACCCTTGGGGTATTGGGTTTGTGAGGAGTTGACCCAGAAATATGTGGTTTTGTGGGAAATGTACTCAAGTGGTGGGTTTTGTACCCAAAGTTGTGGGCGTGGACCAAGGTGGAAAAATGGTAGTTTACTCATTGGATGCATGAAGGGCATCCTTGAAAGGCTAAGGGGTGCTTAGGGCTTCAATGGAGAGGTGAAATATAAATGAAAGAAATTTTGTCTCGTGATTTAATGTTGTTTAAGAAAGATTTCTTAGGTCGACTTGGATATATGTGATGACCCTTAGTGGCTAATGAACTCCACCATGAACACTATAAAAGGAGGACAAGTTTGAGCTCGTTCGAACCATCCAAGCAAAAACATCTCTCATACCCAAGGAAGTGTAAAATACCTCATTTAGCCACAAGACCTAAAGGAGGACGAATTTTGGAGCATGTGTGGTTTTCTCAAGTCTGCTTGACGGTCGAGTTGTGCTCAGGTAAGAGGAAGGATTCCTTCTATGATTTCATGCCTTGTTCATGTTTCTTGAGTGAAAGGTTTTGGCAGTGTTTTCTGTATGGTTCATGCCCTAGATTAGGGTTTCTTTTGCACATGTATAGTGACCCTAATATTTGTTCCTAAAATTATAGTAATGCAGCCATGTTTTGTGCATGAATGAGAGGGTTGTGGCCCTTGAGAAGTAGATTGTTTGGTATGATGTTTCTTTGTGATAGGGCCGCAAGTCTCAAGTATTAACGAAAAAGTGTTTTAGTAAGGAAAATGGGTCGTAACCTACATCATAGCACAGCTAGAAGTGTGAAAGGTTGGGACATGAGTTAGAGTTGTCACAAAGTGAAGTAAAGGGGGCAGAACCATTGGAGAATTGTTGGTGTGGAAAGCTTTGTCCAAAATGGTGTTTGGGTAGCGTGTTTGTGTGCCCTAAGTATAGTGTTTCGAGTGTGTCAAATTAGTATTGAGTGGGATGTTTGTTAAAGTCCTTAGTATTGTCATCCTAGTGGAGAAATAAGGATGTTGTGAGGGTATTTTATAGAAGCCCTGAGTTCAATAATCCTTGAAAAAGTTCGGGATTGTGTGAGGGCATAATTGTGAAGACATGTGTTCAGACTTCTTGTAGTAGCAAGAGGGTTAATAGAGGCAGTTTGATCATCTGAAGATACAAGTAATTATAGAGTAGAAAAAGTACTTGTGAGAAATAGTAGAGGTGAAAAAGGACCTTCCATATGTTCAAGGCAAGTAGACTGAAAGGGATGGTGTAAGCGCTTATTCAACAAGTTACTCAAGTTGTTCTTATTCTTGGGTAGATTGTTAATCAAGTGGTGTTGACTTCAAGTTCTAGTTTTCCTTGTATCAGGGCTAATTGTTAGAGCCATGATCCTTGGTGGGAGAGCCTTGTGTTTGTTGCATCAAAGTAGTAATATAATAAGTTTTGGGTTGCAAAATTCTCTTGTGTACTACATTGATTCATTGTTGTACATTTTCCATTGGCAAAGTGCTTGTGTTGTGGAATTTTAGTGTGTTTGTGTTATGAATAAACTATATATAAAAATAACACAAATAATGTAAATGACAATAATAATGATTAATGTTTAATTAACTAATAGTTAGTCATGAATAGTCCTTTCTCTAGGGACATGACTGTTGTGAAGAGGTACATGCCTAGGTATATAAGCAGACCCTCACCCTCATTGTAATCATCTCATATCTCCTATAAATTCAATATACATGATTCAATATACAATTACTTGTCCTACTATGGATGTTTACATATTTGAAGTATTTTGAAGATTACTCCATTGTGTATATGAAATTTGTTCGTTACAGTTTGTGATCGTGTTTTAGACATAGACCCGATTCTAAAGTGCCAAGGAAAAATCAACATGGTTTCACAACAAATTTTAAAGGACAAGTGAATCAAAGTGTGCACAACATACAACTCAAGAGGGAGTTGGTTGCCTTGTTGTTGAAGGACTAGTAGCATAGTGAAGTTGGTCACAAGTTTGAGGTACGAAGATAAATTGGATGGCTTGTCCAACTATAGTATTTGGAAGGAAAGGATAAAGCTTGTCTTGTTGGTGAACAATATTTGGTATTTTATCGACAAGGAGATAAAGAAATCGATAGACCCTAAGGAGTTGGATACAAAGGCTAATATTATCATCATAAAATATGTCAAATATCACTTGATACCTCATACGACTGTGAAGAACTTTTCGCATGAGATGTGGAAATATCTTCATGATTTGTTCTAGAATAAGAACGAGAACTAATTGTTGGTATTGAGAGAGAAGTTGAAGAACACCAAGGTGTTGGATGTTGAAGGTGTGGATCTGTATCTGACGAGACTTAATGAAGTTCATGATGAGCTTGCTTCCATTGGGGATAACGTTCTTGAGTCTAAGCTGGTGAGGACTACTTTGAAGGGATTTACTAAGGAATGGAAGTCGTTTATCAAAGGGATTGTTGCTCGAGATAAGTTGCCAAATTGGAATAGGTTATGGGATGAATTCATCTAGGAATAAATACGAGACAAGGAACTTCATAAGAATAAGTATTCTGATGACAATGCGATTCTTGCAGGGAAGATGAAGGGCAAGGCAAGGAAGGACTTGATCAAGATGAAATGTTATACATATGGCGAATATGGTAGCTATGTGAGTAAGTGTTCGCGGAAGAATAAGGGAGAGAATGAGAAGAGGAAATGGAAGGAAGTAGTTGGGGCTACTACATCTTTTGAGATGGATGATTTCTCAAGGAGTTTCAAGGACATTTCTCTAGTCTCTCATTTCTCTGAGGGTGCCATCAGTGAGACTGCATGGTACGTGGATAGTGGAGCACGAAGCATATGATAGTTTCACATGAAATATTTGATACTCTAATTGAATGGGACTCAGTTGGAAATGGAGGTTGGAAACAAGAGTCAGAAAGTTGTCAGAGGGTTAGGTATTGTGCCATTCAGGATAGATTCAGGTGGGTTGTTACGATTTCAAAATTTACTGTGTGTACCAGAGCTTAGATACAACATGTTGTCTGTCTCAAAGTTGGAGGTGAAGGGGTTTGAAGTGATTTTCCAAGATGGGAAAGTGAAACTCAGGCATAGAGGCTCTAACTTTGTTGGAGATATCATTGGAGTTAGGGAACATGGTCTATATTGAATGACGACTAAGCCTATAGATCAAGGAAAGACGCAGGTTCCTGAGACTCAGAGGGGGTCACGTTCGAGTGGGAGTATGCAGGTTCTTAGGGAGAATTTGCAACCCAAGAAGAGCACATGGTCAATGGGGAGTAAGGAGACTTTTGTTGGAAATAAGGAACCATGAAATGGCCTGAAAGCATTTCATGAGAAGCAGGAAGCTTCTAAAAGGCAGGGACACTATTGAGGATAGTGTGGTTCATTCTACAGGGTATATTGCAGTAGTGAATGCAAGAGATTGGGCTAGTGTAGCTGAAAATGATGCGATACTTCCCAGCGGTGGAAGTACCTCTCTTGTTAAGAGGGAGTGTTAAAGTGTGTAGCTTGGGAGGTATTCCCACAACTCCTGGGGTGTTGGGTTTGTGAGGATTTGACCCACAAATATGTGATTTTATGGGCAATGTACCGAAGAGGTGGGTTTTGTAACCAAAGTTGTGGGCACGAGATAAAGGTGAAAAAATGGTAGTTTATTCATTGGATGCATGAGGGGAAACCTTAAATGGTTAAGAGGCACCTATGGCTTCAATGGAGTGGTGAAATATGAATAAAAGAAAAATTTTATCATGATTTAATGGTGTTTAAGCAAGATTTATTAGGGTGACTTGGGCATATGTAATGACCCTTGGTGGCTAATTAACTCCACCATGAATGATATAAAAGGAAGATGTTGGAAATATTGAGAGAGGTGTGAATCAATGTTTATCTTCAGTTAGTGAATTTTAACTTCACGGAGCATTAATTTTTATTAGCATCAGGTAAACATAAAGAAATCATCAACACCATTAAAAAAAGCACAAAAATAAACATAGTACACCAACTATTTTTAGGTGGAAGCCCTTCCGGGAGAAAAACGACCAAACGTTTTTTAATATTTGTCTTCAATAGTTTACATCAATTAGGAATCTCCAAATTCCAATATTTTCAACTCCACTTGAAGGAGGCTCCAACTCCCTGGTTTACAAGCTCCAACCTAAATGATGCTCCAACACCTTGTTTACCAACTTTGATTGGAAGGATGTCCCAATGCCCTACACAGGCTCCAACTTGCCCTAGTACCATCCTGCCACCTTGAATTGTTCTTAGGATATGACCTGAAGGAGACTCCACTCTCCTACCTTGCACCATCTTTCCACCCTTCTCATAAGTTTCCACTTGCTTTGAAGTCTCAAACCTTCAACTCACCATGGCAGACAATGATTCACAATTTTCAGACTAGATCCACATGTGCTAAAAAACGATACAAAAGAGCTGCAATACAATCTATTCAAAACATCAAACCCTAGATTCATAAAAGGTCAATTTATTTTTATTTATTTTATTATTATTATTATTATATTTATTATTATTATTTATTTATTTATTATTTATTATTTTTTTCTGCTCATTCACTATAAACCTTGGCACACACATCCTTTACGCACATAATCCAATAACACTGTTCAATGATAATTCCATTCATAATACAAGTTTTCTCAACAATCCATAACCAATTTGGTCTTTGTATAATACCTATGAATACCTAGAATTTCAACAATCTAGATCCAAGCAACATAAACTCACTTTACTGGAAACATCTGTAACATTAGTTCTCCTCATAATATCAAACCCTAGCATATCTGCAGTATAGGTCCTTAGTTCTGTCTAAAAGCCTCAAACCCTAGTATCATAATCACATAAAAATTTGGCAACTCAATACATTCACACTGATATTTTTGCTCAGTATTATATAACTACAAAAAACCATATTTCTCAACATATCAAGATCAAACCCTCATAGTTATCAATCAATTTCTGTCACTAGGAAGCTTTGCTTTAAGCATTAATACTCTATCCTACAGACTCTAGCTCAAACCCTAACATCACGACCCTACAAGGAAATGAAACCTTCACTCATAAAATTTCTATCATATGAACCTTCTCAACACTGTCAAATTCAAACAACAATACTGGATTCAAGAGCACATGACCCCATTGCTCAAATCATCACAAATCTTGCTCATTCAATCCATTACCAAATAACTATATGCAGTTGACCTTTACTCATCTTCTCAAAAATACACCTTTGCTCAAAGTGCAACCCTGCATTGGCAACCTCACTCAACAACAAATTTATATAAATCCTACCATCATATCTAAACATAAAAATACATCGCAATGTCAAGACCCTTACAACAACCAAGCACCACCAACAAATTCAATAGTCGATCCAAACATTGTTAGCCATCATAAACATCTAATACCAACAATCCACATAGAAATCTGCCTCTGATTAGAACACAACAACTATAACTTTGTTTCATGATCTTTGCAACAAGGCTAGCTTC
This sequence comes from Pinus taeda, assembly GCA_000404065.3. Taxonomy (NCBI): domain Eukaryota; kingdom Viridiplantae; phylum Streptophyta; class Pinopsida; order Pinales; family Pinaceae; genus Pinus; species Pinus taeda. The sequence continues at coordinate 76,020 of APFE031016056.1, read as the reverse complement.
AGACATTCCTCCAATCACATTGTATACAAACCATTTTCTATACTAGCACACAATACTCAGCTACACAATAACTCTGCACTCAGTCATACACATTTCCCTTACACCATTTCATAGTACTATGTTTTGTCGAACACTTAGGTGTTCAACCTGTTCAAATAAAAATATCCCTTCAAGTCATTAGACATTCAGCATCTATTTACATTACGTTATAACTATTGTACATGCGCGCTTATCCAAGTTCAGTTCAAAATCAAATGCATGGGTGTGTACAAATATCTATTCATAAATAGAGGTTTTACTGGTGATTGTGCTTAGCTCGATTCCTTTTCTAGCCCTTCATGTGCAGTTTAAAGGCACCAAACTTCACATCAATTAGGATGCTCTGCTTTGTCCAAGAATGCACAAATACTACACATAAATCACACTTCCTTTAGTGTAGATTAGCTCAGTATGTACCCAAATTACACATCTCCAATTCAACAATTATTGCCAATATGGTGAATCGTATCTCTGAGTTATAGATGCCAGATGGACTGACACACAATAACATGGGATAAATTTGAATTCATTTAACCGCACTGGCTCCCTTTATAAGTGTCAACAACTCAACTTGCACTTCATATAGAGGTAATAGATGTCTATGCACATAGTTTATTGATCAATGAAAAATATTTGCTCTAGAATACCAATTATTTCATAGCATGGGTTGAAACAACAATAAATACATACTTCACTCAAATGCTCAGATAAACTTGATGCCACATTGTCAAATTTAAACAATGTGATAGTGATGCCACAAAAATAATTCCATGTTCAACGGAAAAACCAAAGAAAAACAAACTCTTGAATGGCCAACAAATGTTTCCAAAACATGATTGTTGCTTCAGATTTACGTGACTCAGAGAGGACCAAAATGATTGATCATATTGCAGTGACAAATTTTAGATTGCAATCTTTTGAGGGGTCAAAAATTTTAGATGACTCTCTACTCCATAAAGGGTTGGATGCCCTTAGTGAAACCATAACCCAAAAAAAAAAAATATTTAGCCGACAACCCTAAAAAATTTGACCTTCTATATGAGATATGCTTGACCGCTCCAAGGATGCATATCCACTTCCCAAAGATGTGATTAGACTTCATGCTTTTGGAGGTTAAATAGGTTCCTTTTGATACTAGCTATGGAGGCATTTTAAGGGTGCAAGGTGACTTGATCAATTTGGAGGGAACCACTTTCAAATTTGATTTCAAAATTTACTTAGAGCCAAGAACCCCACAAATAATTAGGTCAACTTATCAATAGGGAGATGTATTTGAAAATAACTTGGACATAGAACCCCAAAGCCCCATAATTACTTTGATCATAAAAAATTTAATTCATTTTGTAATGAAACTCCTCCTTCATCATCAAATGATGGGATCCCACATCATCTTGGTATTGGGGTCTTTGGCCGCAAGATGGGGGTTTTGACCTTTTATTTGCTATATCTCCTTAACCGAGAGGAGTTACAAGATATGTCATATATAATTAGAATCGGTACGACAAGGATCATCAATTGATGATGGTGGTGATGGTCTCTAAACCAAATTTACTGATCTTCGTTCTCAAAAGTTGTTACAAGTGCAAGAGCTTCTAAGATTTCCTACCATCCTTCTAGGACTTCTTGTCTATTGAAGTTTCCAACTAATGTAATCATGACATATATTAAGAACATTCAATAGTTGATGTTGGCATCAATGACAACGCCATTCAACATACAACAAGATTGAGCTCATTAGAACCATCTACGCAAGCACATCTCTCATGTGATATCTACCCAAGGAAGTGTGAATACCTCAAGTAGCCACAAGGCCTAAAGGAGGACGAATTTTGGAGCATGTGTGGTTTTCTCAAATCTACTTGAAGGCTGAATTTTGCTTAGGTAAGATGAAGGATTCCTTTTGTAATTTTGTGCCTTGTGTAGGTTTGATGAGCAAACGTTTTGAAGGTGTTTTCTGTATGGTTTGTGCCCTAGATTAGGGTTGCTTCTACGCATCTACATTGACCCTAAGTTCTATTCCTAAAATTATGGTAATGCGGTCATGTTCTGTGCATGAATGAGAGGATTGTGACCCTTGAAAAGTGGATTATTTGGTCTGATATTTGTATGTGATAGGGTCACAACTCTCAAGTATTAATACATAGGTTTTTCAATAAGGAAATGGGGTCGTAACCTACCTCAGAGCACAACTTGAAGTGTGAAAGGTTGGGACAAGAGTTAGGGTTGTCACAAAGTGAAGTAAAATGGCGAAAATATTAGAGAATTGTTGGTGTGGACATTTTTGTCCAACATGGTGTATGGGAAACGTGTTTGTGTGCCCTATGTACAACATTTGGTGTGTGTTAAAACAATTGTGTGTCGGTTGTTTGGTAAATATCTAAGTATTTTCATCTTGGTGGATCAAGAAGGATGTTGTGAGGGCAGTTTATAGAAGCCCTAAGTTCAATAATCCTTGAATAAGAAGGGGACTGTGTGAGGGAATAATTGTGAATACCTATGTTCTATCTTAGAGTAGCAGGAGGGTTGATAGAGACAGTTTGATCAGTTGAAGATACAAGAAATTTTGGAGAAAAAAGGTACTTGTGAGTAGAAATAGAGGTGGCAAAGGAACTGTCACGTGTTCAAGGAATGTGGAAGAAAAGGGCTAGTGTAAGCGCTTCTTCAACAAGTAAGTCAATTTGCTCTTTTCTTGGGAAAATTGATAGTCAAGTGTCGCTGACTTCAAGCCCTAGTTTTCCTTGTATTAGGATAATTGTAAGGGTCATGATCCTTGGTGTGGGAGCCCTATGTTTGTTGTATCTAAGTTGTAATATAACAATTTTTGGGTTGAAAAATTCTTGTGTACTACATTGATTCATTGTTGTACATTTTCTGTTGTGCAAAGTTCTCGTGTTGTGGCATTTCAGTGTGATTGTGATCTTGTTTTAGACATAGACCTGAATTTGAAGTGCCAAGGAAAAATCAACAAGGATTTGCTATGAAAGGTCAAGGACAAAAGGTATGTATGTTCATCAAGTATTTGTATGGCCTAAAGAAAACACCCAACCCACAGTATGAAAAGGCAATTGAGAAAATTTTGAAGGTCAATTTAAAATATTTCAATCTTTATGATGCAACTTTGTTTGTCAAGAAAATTGGAAAAATTGTTGTATATCTTGTGGTTTATGTAGATGATATTTTAATAACAATAAACAATGAAGCATATAATGCATCCATAAATAAATAATTGAAAAAGGGTTTTGAAATGATAGACATGTGATATGTTCATTACTACTTGAGTATTGAAGTAACTTAGAATCCAAATCATGTATTCAACTCCCAAAATAAGAACATTGGAGAAATGTTGAGCAAATTTGGCATGGTTGATTGTAATCCCCTCTCTACTCAAATGGAACAAAATCTAAAGGTAACATCAAAACAAGGGAATGAATTTGAGGATGCAAAAAAATATAGACAACCCATAGGAAGTCTTCTCACCCTTACTACTACTAGACCAAATATTTCATTTTCAATTGAGATTCTTTCCAAGGTTATGCAAAAAATTTAAGAAGGACACTGGTGTGTTACAAATAGAGTTCTAAATTACTTAAAAGAAACTAAAGGTTTTGGGCCCAAATACTCTAAGGTGGATGACTTAAAACTATCTGAGCATTTAGATTCAGACTCTAATGGGATAAGGAGAATGGAGTGTCTACTTCAAGATACCTCATGATTCTTGTATCAGAAACTATCTCTTGGAAATCACACACAATTCTTTCCAACAGATTCCACTACAAAGGTCGAATATGTGGTTTTTGCAAAGGAAATAAAGAAAGTTGTGTGGCCTAGGAAGATATTAGAGGATTTGTTGGAGAAAACTATGAATGCTACTCCACTTCTAATTGATAATATTTCTACAATCAAGTTGGCCAAAAATCCTAGATTCAATGATTGAACCAAGAACATTAACACAAAGTACCATCTTGTTTAACAGCATGTTTGAGGCCAAGAACATTCCGTTGATACATTGTACCACAATTGAGAAAATTGTGGACATCTTCACCAAAGCATTAGGAAGAGAAAAGTTTGAAAAGTTTAGAAAGATGCTTAAACTTACAAACACCCCTTTGGACAAAGGGGGGGGATGTCAAATAACTTATACTTAGTATTGTATTACTGTAAATATTATTGTCAAGTTTAATTTAGGATAAAATGAAGAGACATGAGTGAATAAAAAAAACCATCTTCCTATTATAAGATGAAACCAAAGGTCATTTTTTTGTATATATATTTGGCCTACTTCTATACATAATTCTTAACACGTGGAGTTATTCAGTCCTAAAACTATGTCTGAACTATCTTAAACTATGGTTATATTTTAGTTAAAACCTTAATCTACCAAGACACTAATCTCTCAATGAGATGTACGATTGATATTAATCCTAGTTTAAAAAATAAATTTATGAAATAAACCTTGTTAGGGTTGAAAACTAAATATAATACTTCACCTTTTCCTAAAGTGAACCATTTTCCAAAATATCTTGAATTACTTCTAGCACGTTCACATTGGATCTATGTAGATACTCCTATATAAGCTATATTTTTCAACACTCTCTCTTAACAAGGAAGGAACTTTGCACCAATATTAGTTTGCATTTGAACACTCCAAACTTCCCTTTTACCAAGGACTTAGTCAGAGTATCAACACCTTGTTGATATGAGGGAATATAGAAAATGGCTATGGATTCCAACTCCTTACCAAACAATCATGTAGGTAGTGTGTGAAACCAAAGGCCTTCATAGCTAAGAATATTAATTGTTATGCACTCTACCTTTGTTAATTTATCTGTCACAAAAGCCTTCTTATTGTTGAACCAAGATATTGTTTTTGACTCCAAGTTAAAGCAACACCCCAAGGAGATATTCATGTTGTTGCACTTCATTCCCCTCAAATATATAAGAACATGTTTTGTTGTTAACCAATGCTCACGCATTGGATCCACCATAAATTGAATTGATTCAAGGTGTTCACTCCAAGACATATATTTGGTATGACGTTGACCAGATGCATTAGGAACCTACCAATTTCCTATACAACTTGGGATCCACCAATTGAATCTGAAGTTGTCACCATCTTTAAATTAGTTATTATCGGTGTGGCCATAAGTTTGAAATCTTCCATCTCTATGGGACCCCCTTCTTTGGATCTCAAGTTTGTATTAAAAAAAGATATTCAACCAAAAAAAAATGTTTATCACTGCTAGATATTTTTATATTCATTCCATAACATATTTTTCATTATCATATTTAACAACATATTCTAAACAAACACAATTTGATTCATGAACAATTCAAATAATTTGACAATAACAAGTAACAAGAAAATTACTTGGTTATGGTGGCTCGGTTATGGTGTTCCTCTTGGGACCACAAGACTTAATATGTCACTTTGCCATCTCAGAACAACCTATCCAGCTTCATAATCCAGGAAACCTCCATAGGATCCCTATCACTTTGAACCCAAGTCCAAACCAAAACTTTAGTGTGTTTGAGTTCTTAATCTAACACTTTTCTTAATGTATCCCTTCAAATCCGCTTAATTCTCCAAAACTTCCTCCTCTTCCTCCCACTTTCCCTGTGACCATGATGATCCCTCCAAAACTCCAAAAATAGAAAAGAGTCTCCCTTTCGTGTGCTTCCCCCACACTTATCTCCCTCCATCAATCAATGCCCCCTAAAACCATCCTCAAGCCCACCCCTTCTTATCCTTTTCACCTACCCCACTATTCCTAGTTAATGCCTTCAGTGGTTGATTCACCCACCCACCCTTTAATAAATAAAATAATTAAATATTTTGAGTTTTAGTTAAATCAATGGATTCATAAGAATCCTAAAATTTTAAATATCAAATTGATCATGATATAATATAATTAATTGATTACTTATTAATTAGGATTAAGGGTTAATTGATTAATTAATCACTAATCAATCTTAAGGCTAATCATAAACTTGATCATTAATCAAGCGTAAGATTAATATAACTTAATCGTTAATCAATCCTAGCCATCAAGTAATCATCTAGCATAATAGGCCATAGAAAGCTATCGTCTTCATGCAAGGGGTGGGTATTTAAATAGCATATGCATACCTTGTACTTATACTAATAATAATAATAACAATTGTTTATCACATTAATAAATATTACAATGGGTAGGTTAACAACCTAAGGTAGCCCAATAAGATAAGGGAGTGGGAATTACATACACCTTTCTTTCAGAAAAATGTCTCAAAGTTGAAGTTAAGAGGATACAACAATCGATGATTAAAATAACAATTAGACATAATCAAACAATGAGAAAGGTGTAGTAATTGAACCTAAGTAAAAGACTAAGAAAATATCACCTCCTGTTGGTGTGCGGGATACTAATAGACCCAAGATTTTCTATGCAGTGGCCAACAAAAACTTGCTCAACATCAACCCTTTCGGGAACACCCACGAAATGAGTGAGGTCTCACACAAGATGCTAATGGGTGACTGTCAGAACCAAGTTTCCGCAGTCTAACAATATTTTCTATGACATGCGACACTGAACTCCTAGCGACACACACTTGACCATCACCCTAGTGTTGCATGCTGCATAGAGATTTGAACTCCTCGACTTACCAAATGGTGCACTAGTCGAAAGAAATAGGGTTGGGGAAGTTCCAATGGCTTATATTTTTATCCATTAGATATTATACCGACACTACCCATGACTATTCCCCTTTACAAATATAAACATCATCGTTAATACATATTACCTTGTAACCATTTATCCCATTAAGCCCATTAATGAATATACAAAACAATAACAAGCCAAATGATATACATAAGTACCATATAATGTAAACGATATAGATGCTTAGACCATTAAACACACCTATAGGTATTCAGAACTAATATAAACTCCTTTAACGTCCAAGAAACCAATACAGACAAGTAACACATTCAAATATCAATGCAAGATATATGAGGCAACTCGTCCCTTCATTAGTTTATATTAGCATCAAAGAAAGAAGTGTTATGGACTGAATTAATCAGATCACCATCCATTCACAACCATACCATATAAAGACAAAACATAAAATTAATATATACAAGAATGGCACAATAGGGTTGTTGTGTAGCTATAAGCTCTAACAGACTGGTTTATAACTTAGACATACTAACACATACAGAACTCAAACAAAAAATAAAACTAGACACATACTCTATGGTCTCGCTTCCTCTTCTACTCAACATCCAACATCTAAGCATCAACCTACATTCTGTCCTCAAAAACTCGCTTAATACTTTTTGGTATCCCCTCGAACCTTCTCAACCCTCTGCCTGATTTTTCCAGTTGTCTTGTAGACCATTAAGATATTTTCCACTTCCATCCTCGAAGCTGGCCCATGTGTAACAACAAACCTTCAAAATTTCTGCCTACCAGATGACTCCATTCCGCCCCTTCTCCTCCACATGAAAAATATCTCCAACCTCCACTCTGCCATGACATCCTTAGTCAACTCCCTTCTCCTATAGAATCCTAAATAACTATATTCATCTATTTATGCCTTCCATCCTTAGGTACCACCATCACCTCCTTGTGTGATGTCCATTTGAACCGCACTATGCTTCTTACACCAGCCATGTGTTGCGCTCTACTCATATCTCATGTGCTCCTCATCCCTACTGCATAGTCTTGTAAAAATATAACAAAAAAATTATGGGGTCCAACATGCAACCAACACAAAATTATGGCTTTTTGTAAGCCACTCAATCCTCCTAATTCCATGGATCTGGAACCTCTTCTATTACTAAGGTTGTCTTATTTCTTCTAGTACAATTGTTGTGGGTGTGATTAGGGAAACTAGTCATCCTGAATCTCCTCCAATAGGCTAAGAGGAAATATCCACGTCCCACTTCCTCAGAGTGGTGGTCTCAAAAAGATAAAAATGATCACCATTGTTGACCCAAGGTTGAAATCCATGTATATCCCTGAGATTTATCTCCTTCCTACAATTGTACCTGCTTATTTCTCGGCAGATATAGGCAAGAACTTGAGTTGTCTTTTTTCTTCGTGACACAAGTCTCAGTCTTGTCCACTCACCCTTACAGGAGATTTATCCCATGGTACTCCATGTGATGCCATCATGCTTTAGGAAAAACCTAGTTCGATCAATACATCCCCCCTGGTGGAGGTTGCCTCCACATTGTTATGTGATATGGACTCACAAACCCTTCCTTCAAGGAGTCTTAGGATATACTTACCAGTGAGACCAGAGCATGAAGTGAGAACCATCTTAGTGAGTGATGGAGACCCTCCTTCGTCTGGGCCACCTGATATAGCTTAACCACCTTTCTTTGCCTATACCTCCCATTCCCATTCCTTTCATCTAAGCTTCTTTGACGCAACCACCTTTTCCATGGTTGCATCCTCTTGTTGGAAACTAAGCCTAGGGCAGTTCCTCCTGCCATTTCCCTAATTATTCTCATTCTTTATTTCACTCCCTCTATGCGTCTCTATAGGTATCCTTTCTTTGTTGCGTCACTTTTGCATTGTCCTCTCTTCCTCACTTCTAAACAATCCTTATTTATTTTGTTCCCCTGCTAGCCTCAATATTTTTTCTTAGACATTTATTTGTTCTCCATAGGTCCCTTGGGTAGTATTTTATAATATTTCTTACTCCTTGATCCTTTATTGTATCTGCTTGTGACTTTGGCCTCACCATCATGGGTTTTTTTATCTGAATCAGACTGATTTTGCATCAACATGATTCACCGTCATCTCTCAGATCAACCCAAGACAATGGTTCCCACATGCTACTTGCCTTTTCCAGTCAGTATTAGTTGATTTTAATTTTTTGGACTCAATATCAACCCCTTTTGAGCCCTCGTCTCAATAATCCATGGTTCTATTAAAAACTCACGAGCTTCCTGCTATCATAGACCAGGATTAGGAAATCCTCTCAACCACTTTCTTTCCTTCCAAAAAATATTTCCATGAAGGGGATGGTCACTCTAATTCAATTCTTATCTTGTAGTCCTCTCCTTCACTTGATGCTCTAATTCTTCACATGTTAAGATACACTGTCACTGGTGTGCTTGATTTGAAAATTTGTGACTGTCGTCTCTCACCTTCGACTCGTCACATGATTATTCCCCAGCGGAGCCGCCCCCAACAAAATGTGTTATCCATATTTGACAATAATCTTGTAATGACCTACCTTCAACTTAACCTTTTTTCTGCTAGCACTCCGAGTTTGTTTGCGCCTTTTGTTCGTACTATCCCAAATCAACAATTCAAACATTACTCCCTCCTATTCAATCCTAACTTATTTACATTTTACTTTACATATATACATTGGGTATAATACCCTTTCTTATTATCATCACTTATTCAAATTAGCCCATTTCTTGGAAGACAATGTGTCTATGACTCATACGCACCTTCTCGTGATGCATAACTGTTCTTTTTTGCCACCACATATTTGACCTTGGCTTTGACAATTATTTCCATTCCCTGAGAAGTGGTATGAAATAGGTCCTAATACTCACGTAGCAAGTCACCAATATTTTTAGCAATACTATCATCCCAATATTCCCCAATGGTCGCCATATTGGGACTTTACTCGGTTCCTATGTTCACCTTCTGTGTCTTGATTGGTTACATATATTCTCCATATTGTAATGGTGGTCCACTTACTGCGCATTCTCCCTCCACCTATGGAATTTGTATATTTCAGTGATCATCTTCATCTTCTCCTTGCTCCGCTATATTCTAACATTCTAAGAACTCTTATACCTGTTGTAGATGCTTATGTGTATAACATATGGGCATGCTTCCTGGCACTGATGGTTCCTTTGCAGTAAATATCTTCCATCACAACACTTTCAATTCTTCATCTAGCATTGCTTCTTCTGCTTCAAAACTGAACATGGCCCTAAAGTTTTGTGCCATTTTGTTCCAATCCTATGTTCCTGTGTGTACCTCTATTTCAATATACCAATTCATTGGAATGGTGTCTAGGGTGTGTATAAATCGATGCACCCATTCTTGGTGTGGAACTCGTCCCTTGGTCCATGCTACAATGCATCTCTTCAGGTGTGTCCTAGATCATTCCATGCCTGAATATTTATCTCTAGGGACCCTCAAACTGATATCCATTGTCACTCATGTCAGTCGTCCAATGGGATATACGTGATGTCGGTTCACCAATTTGACCTGAATTGATGACCACATAAACTTCAACTTCCAGATTGTCTCCCACGTGGATTTTGGGAAAATATTTACATCTGATCCCAAGTCTAAGATGATATTATCTATCTCGTGTTCCCCAATATGTGCATTGAATTGAATTCTGTGCAATGGCTACCTCAGTTCCATTAGCACACTACTCCACCATGTTCCTAAATTTATCCAAAGACTAGGGATCTTTAACTAACTATAAACAACTCTGCAACAAATTTTGAATTAGAACTATTATTTTCCTCAATTCTTCACCTATGGTGTTATCATATACCTCTGGCATGGTCACTTCACGCCTGGCCTTTCACCTATCCTATTACATTGCAACCATATGTTGTTGAGCCTCCTTATAGGTCACCTTTTCTTGTGCAGGGTTGAATTTCAAAGGTGGTTTAGGTGCTCTCCTTTCCCAATGGGTTTGTGTTGTCCAAGGTTTTGTAGCATCTGCCCCTTTCCTGACACCTTCCCGCATTACTACATCAACTCATTGCTATCTTATGAGGCTCGACAACAATCATTTGGACATTGGTTCCCTTATTCTCTTGCCACTTGCTGAATAGCTCGGGGGAATTCTCAGTCAAATGGTTTAATCATTTGCAATAGATACAAGTTCAACAAGGGTCAATGTAATCCTATGCCAAGTGGACCTATTATTCACAATTTTAACACACTATGGTGCTTTTTCATTCGCCAAATCCTCCTCTTCCCCGACCTAGTCCTCTAGGTCCTCTAGTTTCCATGCCTTGGCCTCAACCTTGTTGATTTTACCCCCCCCCCCCCCCCCCCCTAATTGGATTGAAGCTAATCATTATAGGCTTTGTTCCTTCGGGTCCCTGTACTTGGAACGAATCAAAAGTGAACTTGCGAATTAGCTCGAGTGTGTGACAATGATGGATAACATGCCCTACAAATTTGCAAAAATCACAATACAGAGACAACTAGTCGATATATGGCCCCACACTTGATAGATCTCACACCACATCCCTCTGGCTTGCACAAGTAGATTCCCTACACAAGTCACCATGTAATATTTCAGCAACTTACATTCATTTATATGGTGACCCTCTATCCGAGAGATGGTGCACCAAACTTCCCCCACTTTTCCTTCCCCTTCGTTAAATCTTGAAGTCGTAAAGTTAACACAACCAACTGTGATTACACTTGCGCCATGCCATTATTTTTTCCACCTTCGACTAGTGTGACCTCTTGCTTCAACACAAACTCTAGAGCATCTAACTGCATTCTTATTCATTGTTGCATTAGGGGTATCCTGGTATGCGACATCAATCCTACAATAAACCATTATTTATGCTGCAAATCTAAGATCTTGAACATCAACTTGTGCTTTAGAACTTTAATCGCTACTCAAAGTCCCATACCAACTCATTTGGACCCTGTTTGATTTCCTTTAGCTCTATGATGCATTGGGATTTCGACTTCGGCTTCTGGAACTACCTAATCATTTCCTGTTTGATTTCCACTTAGATATGGTTTTGTCCAGCTAGAGACTCCCTTTTGAACTTCATATACCATGTTAGGGTGCGATCCCTAAAATTTTCTTCCATTTGGGTAATCTTCGTGGCCTCATCCTGAAATTGTTTAGCTGCCGAGATAACCTCACATATGAACAAATTCTATTCTATGTCCTAGGTCCCCAATACCATGAAATATGGGCATCTGTAAATCTATGCCTACAATTTTAGTATGTGCAACACTCCTGACGAAGTAATGTATTACCAAAAAACTACACGCTCGGTTGCACACCACCCTGAGCTTGGGAACTTTATGTCGACCCTCTTACCATCTAACCAATTCCATTATTACTGGTATTTCCTCCTCCTTAACTATTATTACCTTCCACACTAGTCGTGTTAGTGCGTTGAGTACTTACCTCATGGATTGTAGATGCGTGTGGGGTCGTGGGCTCATCATCAGGCACAATCTGACTCTACTTTTCTAGTTTTGAATCTTTTTTACTGCGTGGAATTAACTGTTTTCCTTCCCCTTCCTTTTTTCATGGCATATTGAATTGTGTCCCCTCATAACTTTGATCACTAGTACTACTCCTTGTCCTTCTTTGGCCTCTCCTAACCCCTCCCTCCAGTATTCTTCTTCTCTCAACATGCATTAATGTTGACCGACCTCCTTCTACGTCATCCTGTTGAAACCTTCTTCCACTCCTCAAAGTGCTACCCTAGAAACTCCCCTTTTCCATTCGTTCCTTTCTCGTTTCTATGCATAATTTTAGGCCCATTGTCAGCTTCCACAACAATTTTCTACCTTGCCCCCTTCCCTTTTCCCCGAACCATCTCCCGGTTCCCCCCAATTTCCCCTTGTGCACAGGTGGCTTAGCTTCTCATGTTGTTATATTCCAGGGGAAGAACTTCGTTTATGTCGATTTATTGTCCTTTAATCATTGAATCCTCTCCGTCAAGATATTAGGGAACTCCCCAAAGAAATATTCATGAAATTCAGTGAACACGTACTTTTGTAGCCAATTATCCATGCTCTAGTTCTTGTCTCCTATTTATTTCACAAAAAACTTGCATAGTTTCTGTCTGAACCACTATGTAATTTCCTCCCTAGTAGGGTTCCATAGATTCCACATTCGTACGAGACAATCTCGTCACACAACCATCCTAGTCATGACAATAGAACTATTGGTTGGCATGCAAGACACTGATAGATTCGGGATTTTCTGTGCAGTGGCAAACAAAAACCCACTCAACATCAATTATTTTGGCAACACCCATGAAGTGAGTGAGGTCTCACCTAAGATGCTAATGGGTGACTATTGGAACTAGGTTTCCATAGTCTAATAGGACTATCTATGACCTTTTATCACAAAACCTTCTCCTGATAGGCTGCTCACCAGGAATACCTTGAGTAACTATTTCAAACCAACTTTTGGCTGAGGCTTAGCCTCCTCAACTTGAGAGGGCTCCTCTCACTAGGTTAAAGATTTTAATTAAAGATTAGATGGCTAATTCTATAAAAAATAAGTGAAGAAATATAATTGGTTGAACACAATAAATAAGCATCCATTGGGCTTATGGAGTCAAAAAATGTTTCAATATCACAACAAAATTAGCTTTACATGGAAGTTAGGGCATCAAGGGTTCAATATATCAATAACACATAACAATATGTAGGGAACACAGTCTACAAATACATGAAGGAAGTTAGAGCATTGTCAATGAGTTCTAAGTAACATGCATTCATACCACTGCAAGTGAGGAAATGAGGACAACCATAAGACAATCAAACATTAAACTCTCTTCTGAATCCTGAGTAATAAAGCCAAATCACTGTATTACATAAAAAAACACAGTCTTTCACAATAACACAATATGAGTATTCTTTTAAAAAATTTCCAACCCATGGTGCCTTACACCTCTTATTCTTTATAGTGTTAATTACAATCTTGGATTCCTTCCTCAAACCTAAGGGGAATTCAAATTTACTTGACATTGACGCCTATTCATACTTAAAGCAAACTATTAATTACAACTAGATGTTAACTGACAGTCCTAGAATCCTAATACAAATAGGAGTGTAACTTCTTATTATGCTAGCAACAACCTAGACCATGGAATAAATTCGGCCTTTAACAATTGTTCCTCCTCAACTTTGGCTTTGGTGATGACTTTAAACTCCATGCTATCCTTCGATTACCTGTCCTTTGACTGTCCCGGAAACTAGGAAATTGCTCCCTGTATTGTTGCTTTGGTTTTCAAGAAGATTGTTCGAAGTCTCTGCTAACCATGTTGTCTCTTTTAATAACATGACATGAATTAAATTAACCATGGACCCTGCTCCTACCCTTGTGCCAAGACAAAAACTCTTGAAGGTTGCCTGAATCATGACAAACTGATTGAGATATGAAATAACTGCTATTTTCGTAGTGTAGGATTTGGTGTTTGTATATGTCTTTCATTTCTTGAATCTACCTTTTCTTAAGGATAAAACCTTCTTAAGTGGTCTTCTTATACCTTTGCAGTAGCACCCTTTTCAAAATAATCTCGTTTTCCTTTCAAGATAGATCCACCAAAAAAAAAACTGGCAACTACTGTAGTTTCGTAGCGCGCTATGAAAATGCTGTGAATTTCATGTCACCTACAACAGTTTCGTAGCACACTATGAAACTGCTGTGTGAGTCAAAAACACACATTTTTTTCCCAAAATTGTCATTCTTGATATTTCTTTATAGTTTCACCATATGCTAATGGGCCACATAAATCTGACATTATCCATCCAAAAACAATCTTCAAAAAGGTAAGTTCCACATCAAAATTGTATTAAGACTCCTCACTTACTGTATGACTCATTTAAGCTGAAGTTAACCACTAGAATTGTTTAGCTGAATCTCTAGGTTTTCAATTTGTTTTTTCATCATCCTGATTTTAGTTCTTAATTTACCATTAATCCTTCAGATATATCTTTCCTCCTTTATTGCAGGGACAGTCCAAGTGAAATATTGAGCATGACTATCAACTACTTCATATCTTGGAACTTTTCCATCTTCCCAAATGGCTTTTAATCTTTTGAAAGTGGCTTTTTCAACTGCATGTTTCCTTGCCCTTTTCTTAAGTTGAGCAATCTCAAGATTGGCAGACTTCAATTTCTTTTTTACCTCCTCAAAGCTACATTCTTATTCTTGAGTACCAAATGCCTTATTTCTGTCATATTCGTGTATTGGTGATGATTTCACTGGTGGAACCACAGGCTCTTCAAGGAGCTCTTCTACCTCCCCTATCTCATTAACCTCTAGCTATGCTTCTTGTAACCTTCTTAAATGTCTAGTCACGGGCCTTCTTGGCTTGAAAACAAACTCTGAGACTTGGTCATCAAATTGGAGTTTTTTTAGAAGATTTAACTCTTTTTGTTTTGCTCTTATCTACTTCAATTAAGTCTGCTTGGACGAGAGGGGACTCTTCTATGTCGATAGCCTGGAGGAGATCATTAAAACTATCTTTTGAAGCTGGGTTGTCATCAGTGATCACTGTCTTATCCTTTTCTCTGGCTAATTGGCTTCTGGTTATTCTTCTCTGGACTATTTCATCAATAGATTGTTTTCGTACCACTTCCTTGATTTGAACCTTCTTCTTCTGTGACTATTGAGGAGTATCTTGAACAATTAGTGGCGTTGTAGGTTCCTTCACCTGCTTTCTAGCTTTAAGTTTCTCAAACCTGCTTGACCTTGCTTCTTCTTGATGACTTGCTGTTGGTGAAGATATTTTCCTAGCCCTAGGGCTAAGTCCTGTTTTAGTTCCAAAGCTAGACATAAATAGGAAAGCAAACCATTCCCTATCTACCTTCTAAAGCTCATGTAAAACAATTAATTTGATCAAGCCATGATGGAACAACGATGTTTCACAAGCTTCTTTCTTCAACTAAATCTTATTAGACATCTTGCCTAAGCTTCGGAAAAGATAAAAAAGGTAAGTCTAGAGATATTTTTCCAGTGAAATGTAATAGAAGCTTGAAATGGTAAGAGTACACCTTATGGTATCTTCCTTCACAGATAAAGTTTCTTTGGATGCATGTGAGTAAGTTGGCAAATGAGTCTTTGACATAGCTCCTGGGCACCGATTTAGTTAAGTCCGAGTCTATGAATTCGGGCTTCAAGAATACCTTGCAAGGTGCCATTTCAAATTTGAAGTTCTTAAACCATCTCTCTTGGCCTCTTGGAATCTATGTGACTACAGAAATGACCTCAAGAGAAACGAGTAATTCTAGCACTCCAACCTTTGAATTCAAACGTGTGAAATTAAAAGCAAAATCCTTGGTTACTTGACTGTGACCTCCCTGAAGTTTTTCATAGAACCTATAGCAACCCACCTGTTTGAATGCTTCTTCAACCTCTCTATTCTTCATGATAAAATCTAAGCCTTCAGGCTCAACTCTAAAACACTGGCCTAATCTATGGTTCTTCTTTTCTTCAGAAATTTCTGTGAAATCCCTGTGAAGGAGACTTGGAAAAACTTGCCCTGTTTTAGTTTGAACACTGCCTCGCTTGAGCCTTCAAAGAACTCTAATGTATGTTGAACCTGAGCTTGCCAAGTGCTTCTTATGCATGAAAGGAACACGAAAATGACCAGGACTAATTCGCCCTTACCTTTTCTTTTTGAAATGTGAAAAGAGTGCGTACAAAGACCCCTAACGAATCTAATGATGAGAGCGAATGGATGCATGTGATGGGTAAGGTTCATGGACTGACACCTAATGATGAAACATTAACGAATTCAGGTGGATTTGACAACTAGACTCGATTTGACACGAATCCCTGATTTCATAGTGCATCCAGTGCAAATTCTGGGTTTTGCGCTACGAAAACTCCTAACTACGAATCCCCAATTTCGTAGTGCATATAGTGCATTTTTTGAGTTTTGCGCTACGAAAACTCCTAGGCAATTTCGTAGTGCATGTCAATTTTGAAACAACCTAACACATGATACTTTTGAAATAATGTTGTTGACCTTTATTTAATAATGGAAACAAGACTGCAACTCTAGGATTTAGACTTTAAAACAAAAACAATAAAAATGACTTGACCAAGACTAACATGAAACTTTGGAACCATACCAGTTGTCCAAAATTTTAG
Organism: Pinus taeda; assembly: GCA_000404065.3. Classification (NCBI taxonomy): domain Eukaryota; kingdom Viridiplantae; phylum Streptophyta; class Pinopsida; order Pinales; family Pinaceae; genus Pinus; species Pinus taeda. The sequence goes on along the minus strand of APFE031016056.1, from coordinate 59,127 downwards.
AACTTTTTACAGTGATAACATGACCTATGAAATTGAACTCCTAGTGACACACAATTGACCATCACCCCACTATTGCATGCTTCATAGATCTTTGAGCTCCTCGATTTACTAGACAGTGCAATAGTAAAAACCAATTGGGTGCAAGGAGTTCTAATGGCTTACTCTTTTGGCCATTAGATATTATACCAACACTACCCATGACTATTCCCTTTTACAAAAAAAACATCACATGTTGACTCCTACTACCTTGCAACCATTTCTCCCATTAATCCCACTAATGAATTATTATATGAAACAATAACAAACCATACGATAAACATAAGTCCCATACAACATAAACATTATAGATGCTCATACTATTAAACACAATTACATGTATTTAGAACTAATATAAATCCCTTTAACGTCTAGGAAACCAATACACAAAAGCAACACATTTAGATATCAATGCAATAAATAGGCGGCAACTCGTCCCTTCATTAGTTTATATTAGTATCAAATAAAGAAGCATTATGCACTAAATTACATTCAACGGATTAAGAGGCTCACTAGTTGTTCACATCCATACGATATACAGATAGAACCTGAACTGATAACATAAAATTTAGATATACAAGAATGGTACAATAACTAGAGAAATTTTGAGGTCTAAAATGGCCCTCCTAAAGAATATTATAAAAAATAATGGAAATAATAAAATAAGATTAGATTACATCATCAAATTTTAGAGGGAAAAAAGAAAAAACCACTTTTTCAACTTGTATTTTCAATTTATCTCCATATGGTTTTACTCAAGTTTTGAGTGATAGCACTTTTTGGATTCAAAATTAAATTACTCATTCAAGGAGTACACATTGTGCATACTTTCGATGGACCCTACTACATGAAAAATGAGAAATACATGAAAAAATGTGATTGTAATCACGTTTTCCATGTATTTCTCATTTTTCATGCAGCAAGGTCCATCAAAAGTATGCAACATGAGTACTCCTTGGATGAGGAATTGAATTCCACATCCAACGAGTGCTCCTACTTGAAATTTGAGTAAAATCGTAGGGAGATAAGTTGAAAATACGAGCTGAAAAAGTGTTTTTTTTTTTTTTTCTTTAATTTTTAATTTTTAATCTTTTTACCTTTTTACTCCAAAAATGGTGAATCATCCCCCATGGTTGTCATCATCATCTTGAATCCTATTGGTTCTTATAAAGTTGATTTTGGTTGTACATTTTTGTTTTGAGGGCCATTTTTTACCTCAAATTTTCTTCAATGAGGGTTTCTCCACGATTATCAACTCTAATAGATACTTTTATAAATTAGACACACTGACACATATAGTATGCAAACATAGAAGAAAAATAGACGTAGACTCTATGGTCATTCTTCCTCTTCTTCTCGACGTCTAACATTTGACCATCAACCTGCATTATGTCCTTATCATCTTGTTTTATCCTCGCTTGGTAGCCCCTCAACTTTTCTTGGCCCTCTGCCTGATCATTCTAGATTCTTGCAAACCGTTAAGATATTTCCTACTTCCCTCCCCGAGTTGGACCATGCATAACAACTAACCTTCAAAATATATTCTCGCCTAATAACTCCACTTTGCACCTTTCGTCCACCTGCAAAATATCTCCAACCTCCACTCTGCTATGAGATCCTTAGTCGGATCCCTTCTCCCACATAATCCTAACTGTTGATATTTCTATGTCCATGCCTTCCATCCTCAGGCACCACCGTCACCTCCCACCTCCACTCTGCCACAACATCCTCGGTCTACTCCCTTCTCTTGTATAATCCTAATTGTCGATATTTCTCTATCTATGCCTTCCATCCTCGGGCACCACCATCACCTCCTTGCACAATGTCCATATGTGTCGTGTTATGATTCCTACGCCAACCCTGTGCTGCACCCTTCTCATACCCCCCACGCTCCTCATCCCTACTATGTGGCCCTATACTTGTAGAAGTTTAAGAAAAAAAATTGGGATCCAATACCTCCCATCTAGAGTTTATAGCTAACCTGGATCCTCCCATCCTCCCTAACCTATTTCTTCTCCCATACTATTTGTCCCCTACTGTAATATACCATTGCATCGATTATATTGATCTAATCACTAATAGAACCAAAATGGAAGAATCATCAACTATATCAACCTAACTTCCCTAGCAGTAACCTGACAGTCAACATCACTTGTTTAGGGGAGTGTGTCCATCATAGACCTCCCATGACTATAGTTTTGGAGGTTATACTATGGTAAATGCCTCCAACGCTCCTCAAAGAACTAGGGTCAACACTCTAACATGCAACATGACTATAACATTAGTTTTGGATGCTTGTCATTGAATTATTCAATTGGGAAATCATGTTACATACAATTTGCACCTTATCCAATTCCACAAAAATGCATATAAATTAATGCAAAATATACTAGAACAATGTACATCATACAATTACTCACTAGATGTCTTGACATAAACTAGTTACTAGCATGGATCTATTCATACACCCTCCTTCCAACCTACAAATTAGTTATCATCCAAGCATATAATGATAACATATATATTGTTGGCGAAAATTTCGCCCGCCAGAAATTTATTCCTGGTTGGTGCATTTGTTGGTGAAATTACCTTACCCTCTAGCTAGGAGGGCCAAAAAGAGAGATAAAAAATGAAAAGAAAATAAATAACTAAATCTTAGACATGAACATTAACATAACTGCAAAACCATAAACATCACTACATAGACAGTGCCATACTAATAGTGGAGGCAACACAAATAACTACGACACTGACAATGTCATCACTGATAGTGGTGGAAACACTGATATTTTTTTCATTTAAAGTGGTCAAAACACCAACAATGCCATCACTAATAGTGGAAGAAACACCAATGGTGTCATCCCCAACAGTGGAGGAAACACTGACAATGGAAGAAACCTAGAAAATAAACGATAGCAGAATACACAAACATCAATATAACTAGAAATTACAAAAAAAAAATAAGACTAACAACAACTTAAAATAGTATACCCACCTCATTAAACAACAAAGTACAAATACATTACATTTCCCAAACTGTTGTACATAAAAATATTTTTGCAGAATACAAAAAACTGGAAATAAACTCACAACATTGTTGTGCTTTAAAACAAAAAACTAGAGATTTAACATAAAAACCTTCACAAACAATTGCATAAACTCAACATAACCACATAAACACAACTATTGAAGGTAAACATTGTTGAAATCATTCAAAACTCTGCTAAAAATTAACATGTAAGCACTAGTCAACTTCAAATAACACACATAAAACAAGAGTTCAAACTTCTTCTCCATTAACACAAAGAAAATGTACAAAATTTGCAGCCCTTCCTGTCATGGAAGTAGGGAAGTTGTGTTTCCTATAAGCCCTTATATGCAAGTCACAAAAACTCTCTCTCCAAATTCCAACTCGAGACCAACCACGAATCTCATTACACATGTATTTCAAAAACCCCGAACCCTAAACCTAGGAGGGATTATTTTAATCTTTTTAATAAAATATATCTAACTTTTCCCTACATTACATTCCATCACATGTCATTTCTCATTTCTTAATATTTACATTTACATTTATATTAAATTTCCAAAATTAACCCAAAGTTATACTTGGGCTCCAATAGACCTCAACAAAAATCTGCCTCATCCCAAGCTAGCTACAATCAGACATCCATGCCCACGTGCATTGTTACTGCGTAATCCAAAACCACTTATGAATATTGATTTGCAGGTTGCTCTCTAATATGTTTCTCTACTATGCACCCCTTCTTGACACACATCTTCCACTTTGGGCATCCCAAACTCCTGCTCGCAATACCCCATGCCCTCTCTTATTCTCTACTCTATTCTATCTACTGCAACCTGCATATACATCTCTATTGCTCTCCCTTCTTCCACTATCCACACTCATTACATCTACTTAGATACTTGGTTCTCTATCACTTTTCAGTGTTGTTGGATTCCTCTTCTCTTGTTGGGTTAGTGTCGCCATATGAAAAATTCTGCCTCTACATATTTAGTTGTTCTGGGATAGTTGAAAAAGTAATGTGCCAATTGGTTTGCATAGGAATAGCCAGAGATACTAGTGGGTGTCTTAAAAAATATTTCCCATATGTCTGTCCCAGATTTCATTTTGGTGTTGCATGAGCTCTCTGTGAACTGACTTGGATTGGACTGTAGCTATGTTAAATTGACAACTAGGGCCAAACTTCATGTGGGTCATATTATTCATGGCTAATAACATTTTTATTAGATTCCTCTCGTCAAGAGGTGTAGGATTGATATAAAGATCATCTGATTCCGATAAGTATTTATGGAGATATGAATTTATATTGATTATGGAATTATTATCAAGCCGACCTACAACTCATGTAGGCTCAGAAGCCCAACAGTTGCATCTATTCAAACATCATCAGTTGTGTATAAATACAAGAGGACTTTTCCTCATTTTCATTCACTCATCTCATCACATCTCTCTCTCTCCTGTGTAGAAAAGAGGGTCTTCTCTATTGCACAAAAAAGAGTCTCTCTCTCTCACACATGTGGAAGGAAGCTGCTGAAATTGAAGTTGCAACTGTAGATCCAAAGTTTGACCAGTGTGGACCATCAAACCTCCTCTTCTGAACTACATTGTAGGTTCATCTGAACCTCCTCTGAAGCCTGAAACTTTTGGTGGTGGAATCAAGTCGATCGACGGTCGGTTTGCGAGATATCGACTTCCCTAGTTTGAAGGAAGCTGTTGAAACTAAAGTTGCAACTGCAGATCCAAAGTTTGACCAGCATGGGCCATCAAACCTCCTCTTTTGAACTATGTTGTATGTTCATCTGAACCTCCTCTGGAGGCTGCAAATTTTGGTGGTGGAATCAAGTCTATCCGTCGGTCGGTTTGCAAAATATCGACTACCCTAGTTTGAAGGAAGTTGTTGAAACTGAAGCTGCAACTGCAGATCCAAAGTTTGACCAGTGTGGACCATTAAACCACCTCTTATGAACTACACTATAGGGTCGTCTGAAACTCCTTTGAAGGATGCAACTTTTGGTGGTGGAATCAAGTCGATCCGACGGTCGGTTTGTGAGATATCGACTGCCCTAGTTTGAAGGAAGCTGTTGAAACTTAAGTTGCAACTGCAGATCCAAAGTTTGACCAGCGTGGACCATCAAATATTCTCTTCTTAACTGCACTATAGGTTCATCTGAACCTCCTCTGAAGGCTGCAACTTTCGGTGGTGGAATCAAGTCGATTCGATAGTCGGTTTGCGTGATATCAACTACCCTAGTTTGAAGGAAGCTGCTGAAATTGAAGCTGCAATTGCAGATCCAAAGTTTGACCAGCGTGGACTATCAAACATCCTATTTTGAACTACACTATAGGTTCATCTAAACTTCCTCTGAAGGCTGCAACTTTTGGTGGTGGAATCAAGCCGATCCATCAGTCGGTTTGTGAGATATTGACTGCCATAGTTTAGATGATGAAACCGCTAATGCTGATGCTGTTGATCTAGGGTTTGCTACTGCTGATATAAATCAGATTTATTGTACTATTTCTCTTTGCTGAATTATTGAAGATAAAAGAAGATTTTATGAAAGGGTTTCCCCACACATTGTGGGGTTTTTCCCTAGCTAGCCACCACATCTTGTGTCTCTTTTCTTGGCTTGTTTTCTGTTGATCGTTTAATGTTCTATTTGCACTTTACTTTATGTACATGTGATTGCTAATCTGTGGAATATAATAAGAAAAATAAGTAAACTATTATAAGCATAGAACATGCCATAACTTAACATGGTATTAGAGCTGAGGTGAATACAAAGCCCGAGCAAGAGCAAGAGCAATGACCGAGGAGAAGATAGGCAAGGCTATCCTAGAAGAACAAGGAGTGTTGGATTATGCGAGAGGAAATATTGTTGAGCCTCAAATGCATCCACTGCTGCCAAGCACAAATGGAAAACTGGAGAAGTCAAAACAAAGAATATCATCTGGGACTCTATCGACAAGCACTTGGTGGCCTACATATTTGACCTAAACACCTAAGGAAATCTATGATAGACTGGTGAGTTTATTTAAAGTTAATGATGCAAATCAAGTTTTGTTTCTTAAAAATAAGCTGAGGGAAATCAAGAAGGGTAAAGATGAGAGTATGCAAGCATACTTCTTAAGAATCACCGAGACCAAGAACGATCTCCTATCTATTGGGGAGACTATTACTGATAGGGAAATGGCACTCACGAATCTTGGAGGATTACCATCCGAATGGTAGGTGTTCAGGACTACTCTTCTAAAAAACAATGTAATTCTTGGTTTTGATGAATTAATGGCAAGATGCATCCAAGAAGAAACAAGGGTAGAAGAGCAATAAATGCCCATACCTAAAGGTCCTCCTACTAGAAAGGTTGGATCTAAGGGTGGAAGAAAAGGACGATGTTATATTTGCGATAAAGCAGGTCACTATGCAAGGGAATGCCCTGATAGAAAGGACTCTCACCGTGACGATGATCAAAATCCCTCTCATGGTAATTGAAGGGATGGAAAATTAAATAGCAAAGGTAAAAGGAATGCTAGAAATCAAGGAAGAGGACAACCATTCAAGAAGGCTAGAAATTCCAGGGTGTATTAAATGCACCTGACCTTCGAAAGAACCTGGTGTCCATCTCAGTAATGGAAGACAAAGGCTACAAGGTAACCTTCAGCGATGGCAAGGTACGTGTATAAAAAAAAATGTTAAATATGCCTTTACTCTTGGGTTTCATGTTGATTCATTATATTAGGTCGATGAAAGTCAGGTAGGTTTCATGTCTTATGACACATCTCTTAAGTTTGAACTTTGGCATTGGAGGTTTTCCCATCTTCATTACAAAGATCTACCCAATGTAAGACATATGGTAATAGGGATGCCCGAATTCTGATTAGAAAAAGAAGGTGTATGTTTGGGATGTGCCGAAGGAAAGCTCAAAAGGGGGCCATTCCCCTGAAGCCTAAGAAAGATCTCTGATATATTACATTTGTTTCACTTAGGCACATCTAAGGTCTGCATTAAGAGGGAGACTACTACACCACATACTCCAGAGTAGAATGGTCTGGCACCATACGATTGTAGATGTTATCTCTATGGGTAAATAATGTAACAATTCCTGATGTGGAAGAACAGATGGATCCTATTTATCCACTTGAGCCTTCCTCTTCCAGGAAGAGGCCTTCATGGCTTAGGGGGATACTTGATGATGCTGAAAGACATGCTACACCTTGAGGAACCTTCCGTTAAAGTAAGAAACCCAACAGGTATCAGGGATACCTGACCAGTATGAGCACAATCATACAAAATGAGCCTTCATCATTCACCGATGTCGTCAAGCATCAAGTATGGAAGGATGATATGACCATTATGGAGAATGATGTCTGGGAAGTAGTTCCCAGACCCCAGGACAAGACAATTGTTACTTCAAAATGGCTTTAAAAGATAAAGTTGCAGCAGATGGAAGTACGGAATAGTGTAAGGCTCGTTTTGTTGCTCGTGGTTTCTCCCAGAAGGAAGGTATAGTCTATGATGTGATATTTGCACCTGTTGCTAGATATACGACCATTCACTTGATCATAGCCCTTGTGGCTTCACAAGGATGGAACCTACATCAAACGAATGTCAAGACCGCGCTCTTGCACAGCTCGATCAAAGAAGAGGTCTATGTGGAGCAACCCGAAGGATTTGAGATTTGTGATTGAAAATCTCAAGTATGCATGTTGAAGAAGGCTCTTTATGGGCTGAAGAAAGAACCCCGAGCATGGTGTGAGTGGATCGATAGCTACTTGATGAAGCTGGGATTCACTAGGAGTGAAGCTGATCCTAACCTTTACTTTAAGTTTGAAGATGACAAGCCTCTCATATTGGTGTTGTATGTGGATAACCTCTTTCTAATAGGTGCATACCCTCTCATTCACAAATGTAAGAGGTAGTTGGCTTTTGAATTTGAAATGAAGAACCAAGGACTTGAAGTGTGGCAAAAGCCAAGGGAAATTTTCCTATCTCAAGGAAAATGTGATGAAGATTCTGAAAATATTTGGGATGGTGGGTTGCAAGCCTGTGACTACCTTGAGGATCTTAACTTTCAAAAGTTATATGGTAGTGATGTCGGACCAGATTTGGGAAATGCCTCTGAGTTTCAAAAACTCATCTGCATTGATGTTCTTGGTGAACCTCAGTCCGAACATATGTTTTGCAATTAGCATTCTGAGCTCATATTTGGTTGAGCCTCACTAGATTGGTGCCAAGAATCTTCTGAGATGTCTTCAGCGCACAATCTCTCATGGATTGAGATACACTGCCGGAAATATGAAACTGCATGATTATTCGAATGCTGATTAGGCAGGTAGTGTGGAGGATTGTTATAGACATATTTGGGCACTGCAACCCAAATCTTATATGTCCATAAACCAAGGGATTCTAAGTCCTTAAAAGTGTTGTTTCATACCCTAAAGGAACAAGGCCAGCTGATTACATCATCTCCCAGAAGTTCTCCATGAAAAACTTCTCAAAACTGTTCAAAACTGGACCATCTCACCTGCTCCATGGTCAAAGTGCGATGCATCCCACCTAATGCACATGGGGGGTGCGATGCATACTAAAAATCCATTCTATGGGGTGCGATGGGCGAGAGTAGACAAATGGCAAAGACAGTTTGCAAGGTGGATGATCATGGAATCTTCCAGAAACTTCTCCTGTGACACTTGCCTCTCTGAATTCACCCAGGGATGAGTAAGATATCATGAAATCTCCAAGTGGAATTGAGAAATATTAGATAAATGACACTAATAAAAAACCCAGAAGCTGACTCACCCACCTGCAAACATCTATATATGGATCCCTCATCCTAGAGATCCAGAGGCTGGAATTTTGCATCTTGTAAGTAAGTGTTGTTGGTTTCTTTGTGGAACATCATAGTGTTGGGTGATCTAGCTTTTCATGAGGTAGAAGGGCTTTCATGCTGGGAGGATGGTGCTGGGTCAGATCAATGGGTTGTAATCCTCTCTTTCTACTACTTCTATCAATAAAGCTATTTGATTTTCCTCCATATTCTTGTATATTGAATTGATATATGCATTTGTATGGTCAATATATATTTGATCCTATATTGTTTATGATTGTAGATCTCTATGCTTTGATGGTATTATGTTGCTTTGACTCTACAGGTGTTCTTTTAAGCGGGACAAGCGAGGAAAGAGCAGCAAAGATCTGTCAAAGGGGAGAGGAAACAAGCAAGGAGCCAAGTGGAAGATTGAGGTTGGTACTCTCTGCTTCTCTCTCATCTACTTCTCATAAAGGGAATCACAAGTAACCTTAGTTTGTTTGTTTCTAAGATAGCTACCCATCTTAGTGGGACTAGCAGCTCTGAATGGACACTAGTTTTCTCGATAACAAAATGGCAACTCCGCCGGGGAGAGAATAGCTTGTTTGCTTGTTTCTAGTTTGTTTACTTTATAAGCTACAGACGGAGCCTGAAATTAAGCCAGTTAGCCTTTGAACTGCTTTTGCTATGCAAATGCAAAGTAGATAAATGCTGCTTTAGTCAATCTTTGGGTTAGCTTATGAATTAAACGTTTGACTTGAAAACATCCTAAGTGCCCTGGTGGTGGCTCAAGTAACCTCATTAGATCATCCCCTATGTTTTGTATTTACTGACTATCATTAGCTTAGCCTAAATCCCTGAACGAAGCTGCAAAATGTGACCAAAAACCAAGCCCAGTCTCATCCCTCGACCATCGCACTATCTCCTTTTGACAGTCTGGATGCATTGCACCTCCCTTGTGTTATAGGTGAGATGCGTCCCTGTTTCCCTGTGTTACAGGGGCGATGATCAAATGAGACTGTTTCTGCCTCCAGATTTTGGTTTTTCTTCATTCTCTTCAACTTTATTCATGAGTTTTTCTGTCTGTGATCAATATACCACTATTGAAAATCCCTTCCTTTGCATTATTTAGCCCCTATTGTACAAAGAATTGTGAATGTTTTTATGTATTTTTCGCCATTTACAGTTTTCCTTTACAAATAGTAACTTAATCGAACTGTCGTATTTTGATTTGAAAGTGTCACAAGTGTCGTTTTCAGTCAAAGAAAAGAATCCTCCTCTTTTTGATAGTCGATTACACTGTTACTCTTGTATTTGATTTGAATTAATAGTATTTCAAGTGTTAAAAGTAGTTTTCAATGCAAAATTGCAAAGTGTCATCCTTATCTTCCTTTCGTCTTTTGAAAAGAAAATTGTTAGTACTGTCGCTTTGAAAAGATAATTCAAATTTGTACTTAGCATTCTTTTTTTCATTCACACGTTAAGAAAGCAGAAAACAAATACATGCATGTGCATTTGCATTTAGACTGCTTATGGAGATTGATTTAGGACAGTGCATCTTAGTGTGTGCTCTCTGCTCTATGTTGAAAGAATTTTGCTTCTCTTTCCTTAGTAGCTAGGATTTTCATTGCAAAAAGAGAAAGTAAACGTCTATTTATCATCTTATATTGCATATTTAGGAGTTGTATATCTACATCACGTGGTGAACCTTAAAGGCAAACTTCTTAAGAAAGATCAACTGTAAAATAAATTTCAATGAACATAAAAACGCTTTGGAACCTAACGCATAACATTTAGAAGTCTAGGCTAGAGACGTATTCCAGTGTCGTAAAGCTTGGTAACTATTGCTTTCATCGTAGGTTGGGTGATTCCTCCTCTTTGAGATGACAAGTGCCAGTACGAACTTGTGCTCCCACGTACCATCGAGTATATATTGGGAGACCACAATAGGCTATATCCTTTATCCTTAGGAGACGTGTCTGCCACCCTTCAATCACATCACTGAACACAACATTCGGGAAATTGATGTTGTACATAAAAGTATTCTGCAGTTTTGCGATTGGTTTGCTAATCCCTCTGTCTAAATTTCCAGAGAGTCACTTTCGTTCATTTTTAGATTCCTTAAAAGAAAAGGTCATCTGAGCACTGGTCACTTCAGGCTCATTAAAAATCGAAGGTGACTAGAGTCATCTTTAGCTTTTTCTCGACTCTTAAAAATTGAAAAAGCAAGTTGTGTCAAAGTGTCATAAAATTTATTTTAATCAAAATAACATCCTTGTTCCCTCGTTGATCTTAGGTTGAGAAAATGGAGTCCACCAACCAAGGATTTCCCTTTGGGGGGAATCCTATTCCTTTCTCCTCTTGGGGAGATGTTGGTGCACCTCATATGGCCACATTTTCCGTTCCAGGATTGACAATTGGCCTGCCAGTATGGCTCTTCTCGACCTCTGTCGTTCAAAGCACCGTGATTCCTGAGCAATCAAATCAGCAACCAGATGATACTAGAGTTACTCCCCAACCTTCTACTTAGTTTTTTTCTCCCTCTCCTTCTTCCTCTTCGCTTGGTGAAGCTAAAAAAAAACATAGAAGAAGAAGAAAGGGAAGGAGAAGAAGAAGAAGAAGCCAATGGAAAAAGGGGGCAACCAAGCATTGTCTAGCGAAAATCCACACACTGCACCGTTCAAACCTAAATCTCCATGTGTCATTTGCAAAGGGGACCACTATCATTGAGATTGTCCTTGCATCCCATGGATCTTAAGGGACTAGTCTCCCCGCTTGTACAATCTAGTGTCCACAAACTTTGACGATCACGTTGAAAATACACCATCTACTGGTGAAAGCGAAGTCATTGGATAGAAAGGAAGATCTAAAATTCCTTGTATACTGTGTGAAGGTGATCATGCCATCCACCATTGTTCCTTCTTAGACGAAGCTAAAAGAGTCTTGGATAACCGTCCTACTTCACCGCTACGGCTTCCTCCTAGATACAAGAAACTCTTGCCGAGTCCATCACTAGTTGAAAATCCGACTGACACACCTTTGTGGTCAGTCAAAGCATCTATCATTGAAGATAAACCCTCTGAGTCCACACCAGACCAAAGTCAATAGGTTGAGATGGCAGTCGACCCAGTCTTGTCTTCAGAAGGTCTACCTTCAGATGATACTGCCACCAAAGAGAATGAGAACGACACTGTTCAAATTCTTTTCGTAAACACAGACTCCGATGAACATGGGGGCCATCTATCCATTTCTTTACCATAGGAAGGAAGTTCGTCAAAGATGTATCCGGCCATTTATTCGGTCCCACCTCCAAGTAACCTAGTCGTTTCCTTCGACTGGAATCTACTAGGCAGACCCCGTCTATCATCTAATGTACCATTCTGAATCATAGTACAAGCTTACAGAATGGTCATGGTCGATACTATCATAGATGAAGGGGCTTCTGTGAGTATCCTTTCCTCAACCGCTTGGAAAGCGCTTGGTTCGCCATCGCTTCTGCCTGAGATGTGAAATATAACAGGCTTCAACAAAGGAACCAGTCGACCGTTAGGGATCCTTCCAAGTTTGCCTATAACTTTGAGAAGGAAAACCATTTATCTGAACGTGATGGTAGTCCAAGGACCATTAGATTACAATATACTCCTTGGGTGTGATTACATTTATAGCATGGGAGCTATTGTTTCCTCACTCTTTCGAGTGATGTGTTTTCCACATGAAGGCAGAGTGGTCCAGCTCGTAGACCAGCTTTCATTCCCCGGTTCACACATAGCTAATAGTCAAGTGCCATCCCTAACTGGTCTTTTTGCACAAGGAATGTCTCATCAATCTCCAGTCTGTCCACCTGATGAGTGCGAGTGATTCAGTGATTGTGATTGAAACCCAGGGGGCATGCACCCTGGTCTGCTTCGGCAGGAAAATGTTAGGTATAGGGTAGGTCTCCGTGGAGGATATATGACTAGTCTGACACACCTGTTCGTTTAGGAAAATGGTTAGACTGGAATAAGATTCCCTCGTCAAAGTTATGTGGGTGGAGGCGACTGTGCCATTCACCTTTGTTTATTTCGGTGGACATCGCCAAAGAAGTGTTTATGTCTGCTGCACAGGTGTAACCATCTTGTATATGCGAGAACTTCTGTATGGTGACCTGGAAACTCTACTTCGCTATACCTGGGGGCATGCAAACCTTTTTGCATGCAAGTCAAAATCGACCATTTATTTTCTTAGTTTGTAGGTTCTTAACCCTATAAACTTGTAGGACTAGCCATTCCTAGCTTGCATAATGAAAGGATTCAGAGCAAAGTTTCGAATGGGGCAAGCTCCCTAAAAAATGAACCTATCGATGAGACATCCTTATTATATGACTGGCACAAGCAGTTTTACGCGAAGTTCAAGCTCATTAAAAAATAAACCTAGCAATGAGCATATGTTCCACCAGAGTTTAAGCTCATTAAAAAATGAACCCACCTTCGGTAAATAACCATTGCGATCGCATTATTATCAGCTTTTGAGCCTTGCTCATGTTCTCACTATCACCTCCACTCTTTTTTAGTCGATCATATGCCTCCATTTGATTGTTTACCCCTTTTTAGGAATACCTACGACAAGTGATCCTATTAGCCACCTTCTTTACATTACCGTGATTGAAAAAGTTCCAAACCTTAGCTGGAACCAGCTACAATCCAAAATCATCACTCATTCCTCAAAAAATGAGTCTTCTTTAAGCTCTTTTCATTTGACTCGTAAAATATGAAAAGATTGCTGAGCAATTGGCCTCTCCAGCTTGTTAAAGTGATTGGAAGTGCCATCCCTCCTCTAGATTTTAATATTTTTGGACCTGAGGGATCATTGCACAAAAATATCGAGCATTTGTCTTGTTCGGCTTGTTAAAACTATAAAAAATTCATCCCTTTCGTATTATTTTATACTTTTTCGGACTTAAGGGATTATATTACGAAAAATAATTACTGGAGTTTCCTTTCCATCTCTTTTCAGACTCTAAAATTGAAAAGGATCGAGTTACCTTTGTCGTTAAACTCGTTAAAACAATAGCGATAAACTTGTCCATGTAGACAAGAACGAGTTTCACTATCGCTAGTCTCGTTAAAACATAGCAACAGGTTTGCTCGAACAACAAATTATAGAACAAGCATATGTTATCCTCCTCAAGCTTGACAAAAATAAAGAGGTACTGGTCAGCAATGACTGGGGAAAAATTGGGAAGAGAACGTGAAGAAACTTTATTGGTAGCAAGTCGGTCTTGAACATGATACTTTCACTCCATACCATGATTGAGTCAGGTTGGGTTATTCAGTTCACTGGTCATATCACCATTGGTCCACCGTACCATCCATTTTTGGGTTAATGCTACCAATCCATTTCAGTGTCACCAATATGTTCAAGAGAAGTCGCTAAGATATTTCACCAACCCAGCTTGTGTCTCATCCGCTGCAATACCTTCACCCTTCATTCTTTCATGACCACCACCCTGAACCTTGTATCATCAGATCGTTTTCACCTCCACAAAATCATTTGCTCCATTCTGTGTCGTAGATGTGGGATTCATTAAGGCCCTCCTACGATGGGTCACTTCTTGTCGACATCAGCTCATTATCCAAGAAGTTGACTTAGGAACACCCCTTTCAGTACTTTGAAGATTGTATGCCTCAATGGAAAGTTTCTCACTTCCGGCAACATTTTTACATCAATGGCCTTCGACCGAAAGATTTTTCATGGTGTTCGATGCCAAGTCCCATTTTCAAACCACGTGAATTGTACTGTCGTACCTTGAGGGTCATCATCATTATCGGTGATTCCTCTCGCACCTATTAACAACTTACATCATTGGCTGGTAATCAGGCGATGTCTTTCCATGTTCGACTTCAGAACATCTTTTCACATGGATCGACTTGTACTTCTAGAAAAGATTGAACGAGTTTGAAGACCCCCGATCTAGTTTCATCCATCCGTGCTGCAATATATTCAGGAAAATGAAAACATCAAATGTACATCATAGCTGCATAGACAATCATCCAAGCCAAAGGATGATGGATCTACTAGAATCATCAGTCTGCCATACAGATGGTTGTCTATCCAATGTACATGAAAATGAATTTATAAAGCTGAGCATGGGAATGCCTGCCTCAGCTAGATCATGAAAATATTATGAAGATAATGTATTGTATTGTATCTTATTCCAGGTCACCTTCCAGTTCAAAAAACCTCGGATCCTCATGATAAAGCATTTCACCCGATATCAAAAGATTTACGACCTCATGCTTTAGGGGGAAACTGTTATAGACATATTTGGGAACTGCAACCCCAATCTTATATGTCCATAAGCCAAGGGATTCTAAGTCCCTAAAAGTGTTGTTTCATACCCTAAAGGAACAAGGTTAGCTGATTACATCATCTCCCAGAAGTTCTCCATGAAAAACTGATCAGAACTGGTCAAAACTAGACCATCTCATCTGCTCCATGGTCAAAGTGTGATGCATCCCACCTAATGCACACGGGGGTTGTGATGCATACTGAAAAGCCCTTCTATTGGGTGCGATGGGCGAGAGTAGACAAATGGCAAAGACAGTTTTCAAGGTGGATGATCATGGAATCTTCCAGAAACTTCTCCTGTGACACTTGCCTCTCTGAATTTGCCTAGGGATGAGTAAGAGATCATGAAATCTCCAAGTTGAATCGAGAACTATTAGAGAAATGACACTAATCAGAAACCCAGAAGCTGACTCACCCAACTGCAAACATCTATATATGGATCCCTCATCCTAGAGATCCAGAGGCTAGAATTTTGCATCTTGTAAGTAAGTGTTGTTGGTTTCTTTGTGGAACATCATAATGTTGGGTGATCTAGCTTTTCGTGAGGTGAAGAAGGGCTTTCATGCTGGGAGGATGGCACTGGGTCAGATCAATGGTTGTGATCCTCTCTTCTACTACTTCTATCAATAAAGCTATTTGAGTTTTCCTCCATATTCTTGTATATTGAATTGATATATGCATTTGTATGGTCAATATATATTTGATCCTATATTATTTATGACTGTAGATCTCTATTCATTGATGGTATTATGCTGCTTTGACCTTACAGGTGTTCTTTGAAGCGGGACAAGCGAGGAAGGAGCAACAAAGATCTGTCAAAGGGGAGAGGAAACAATCAAGGAGCCAAGCAGAAGACTAAGATTGGTACTCTCTTCTTCTCTCTCATCTACTTCTCATAAAGGGAAACACAAGTAACTTTAGTTTGTTTTTTTCTAAGATAGCTACCCGTCTTAGTGGGACTAGCAACTCTAAATGGACACTAGTTTTCCCAATAACAAGGATCAATGGAAAAAAAATTAGTGTTGTTTCTCTTTGGATTTTTCTTCGATATAATGGATGAGTAGGAAGTAGAAGTCAGTTGCCATAAGCACCCCAGATACCGGATACATATCTACGAGTATGATCTTGTATGAAGCTGTCTGGTTGGGGAAGATCTTCAGTGAACTGTTTGAACACATACCATTGTGATTCCTTGTAACAACCAGAGGTGGGATTCAATTATTGAGGAATCCCATATTCGTCGATTTCTCAAGTAGATAGACATCATCTGGGATATGGTAAGTCGATGAGCAAGGAGGCTCCATCACATTAAGATGATGTACAGGTCGATACACCTTGTCAAAGCCCTGAGGAAAGATCTAGTCTGTGATTTTCCCAAACGACTTGGAGTTGTCAAGAAACCCTTGTACAAGGCTCCTACATGTTGCATACATTGAGCTTTAGGAGCCCTGAGGGCTTGCAGTTCTTACTAGAGCAACATACGACCATAGGGTGACTCATCCTCCCATGGTGGTGCACACTCGAACAAGATGATTTTCTCTCTTGTGGGACAAGATGAGTCACTCTCTTGTGGAATAGGATGATTCGCTCTCCTATGTAGCAGGATGATTATTTCTCCTGTAAGGCCTAGATTGATGTGTTCTCCATGGTGATTGTAGCATGATTAGTTCTCCTGTGAGGCCTAGATTGATGTGTTCTCCATGGCGATTGTAGCAGGATTGATGTGTTCACCTGTGAGGCCTAAATTGATGTGTTCTCCATGGCGATTGTAGCAGGATTGATGTGTTCTCCTATGAGGCTTGGATTGATGTGTTCTCCATGGCGATTGTAGCAGGATTGATGTATTCTCTTGTGAGGACAAGATTGATTAAGTTCTCCTATCGAGGAATCCTACCCATGCAGTATGGGACTCATGGGAAGTACCTCTCATCTGATCAATGAGCAAGGAAATGAAGTTAGGGACCATAGTAATATCGATGGACGCATCATTGTATCTACTGTACGCCCTACGCTAGGATGACCTCCATTGATCTGGGATCAATGATACTGGTCTGGGACCAGTGGTAGGAGTTGTACCATACTATGACGTTGACTTTGGGTCGGTTGAGATTGGTCTGGGACTAGTGGTACATACTGTGAGACTAACTTTGTGTTAGTGCAGTACTGGTCTGGGACCAGTGAGAGTGGTACATACTTTGACGCTGACTCCAGGTCAGTTGAGACTAGTATGGGACTAGTGGTACACTCTTTGATATTGCGATACTAGTCTGGGACCAGTGGTAGGGGTGGTACCTACTATGAAGCTAACTTCGGGTTGGTTGACACTGGTATGGGACCAGTGGTACACACTCTAAGACTAACTTTGATTCAGTGGAGGATGATACTGGTCTGGGACGAGTGGAGTTGTACTCACTATGACATTAACTTCAGGTTGGTTGAGACTGGTCTGGAACTAGTGGTACATACTCTGAGATTGACTTTGAGTCAGTATGATACATCCTCAATCATTTCTTCTTCATAATTCAGACAAAAGCAGAGCAGAACAAAATAATGCAAGAGCAGAGCAGAAAATAGCATCACAATACAGATCAGTATAGGGCAGAACAAGGCAAAGCAGAATAGGAAGAATAGAGCAGAGGAGGGCAAGCGTTAAGCTGTATAGAGCAGTGCATTTGATGGATGAATAATAGCGACCGATAGACAGATTGCAAATGAAGTTCTCCCTAGTTAAGAGGGAGTGTGAAATTGGCAAATAGGGCCAAACTTCATGTGGGTCATCTTATTCGTGGCTAATAATATTTTTATTAGATTCCTCTCATCGATAGGTGTAGAATTGATCTAAAGATCATCCGATTCCGATAAGTATTTATGGAGATATGAATTTATTTTAATTATGGAATTATTATCAAGTCAAACTACGACTCATGTAGGCTGAGAAGCCCAATAGTCGCATCTATTCAAACATCATGAGTTGTGTATAAATACAAGAGGAATTTTCCTCATTTTCACTCACTCATCTCATCACATCTCTCTCTCTCTCTCTCCTGCACAGAAAAGAGGGTCTTCTCTATTGTGCAGAAAAGAGTCTCTCTCCCATACATGTGGAAGGAAGCTACTGAAACTGAAGCTGCAACTGCAGATCCAAAGTTTGACCAGTGTGGAACGTCAAACCTCCTCTTCTGAGCTACGTTGTAGATTCATATGAACTTGCTCTGAGGGCTGCAAATTTTGGTGGTGGAATCAAGTCGATCCGACAATCAGTTTGCGAGATATCGACTGCCCTAGTTTGAAGGAAGTTGTTGAAACTGAAGCTGCAAATGCAGATTCAAAGTTTGACCAGCATGGATCATCAAACCTCTTATTTTCAACTGTGCTATAGGTTCATCTAAACCTCCTCTAAAGGCTGCAACTTTTGGTGGTGGAATCAAGTCGATCCAACGGTCAATTTGCAAGATATCGACTGCCCTAGTTTGAAGGAAGTTGCTAAAACTGAAGCTGCAACTACAGATCCAAAGTTTGACCAGTGTGGACCATCAAACCTCCTCTTCTAAACTACGTTGTAGGTTCATCTGAACCTCCTCTGAAGGCTGCAACTTTTGGTGGTGGAATCAAGTCGATCCGACAGTCGGTTTGCGAGATATTGACTACCCTAGTTTGAAGGAAGCAGCTGAAACTGAAGTTGCAACTACAGATACAAAGTTTGACCAGCATGGACCATCAAGCCTTCTCTTTTGAATTGCACTATAGGTTCATCTGAACCTCCTCTAAAGGCTGCAACTTTCGGTGGTGGAATCAAGTTGATCCGACAGTTAGTTTGCGAGATATCGACTACCCTAGTTTGAAGGAAGTTGCTGAAACTAAAGCTGCAACTGCAGATCCAAAGTTTGACCAGTGTGGACCATCAAACCCCCTCTTCTAAACTGCATTTTAGGTTCATCTGAACCTCCTCCGAAGGCTGCAACTTTTGGTGGTGGAATCAAGCTGATCTAATGGTCGGTTTGTGAGATATCGACTGCCCTAGTTTTGATGATGAAGTCGCTAATGCTGATGTTGCTGATATAGGGTTTGCTTCTATTGATATAAATCAGATTTATTGTACTATTTCTCTCTGCTGAATTATTGAAGATAAAAGAAGATTTGATTAAAGACTTTCCCCACACATTGTGGGGTTTGTCCCTGGCTAGCCGCCACATCTTGTGTCTCTTGTCTTGGCTTGTTTTCTGTCGATCGTTTAATGTTCTCTCTGCACTTTACTTTATGTACATGTTATTGATAATCCATGGAATATAATAAGAAAATGAAGTAAACTGTTATAAGCATAGAGCATACCATAACTTAACAATCTCCCCCAACACAATACATTGCACAATCAACCCAGAAATTTTTTAGCTAAGAAACTATTGATTTTGCACACTTCCTGAAGCTACAGGATGGCCATGCCCATGTTCTCCCTCAGGCCAAAAGTTCATCCACCTTGGATTCTCTCCATCGCTATTGTCACTCGATTGAAGAGGGGGACCATGATTTTCCTGGCTGGTGCAAATTATTGGTGAATATTTCACCCAACATAAATTTGTTCCTAGCTGGTGCGTTTGTTGGTGAAATTCCCTTACTCTCTGTCTAGGAAGGCCAACAAGAGATATTAAAAATGAAAAGAAAATAAAGAAATGAATTTGACAGACGAACATTTACACAACTGCAAAACCACAAACAACGCTACATAAACAATGCTACATTGATAGCAGAAACAACATGAACAATTGTGACAATGACAATGATGCTTTAAAAATGATGACAACATAGACAATTGCAACATCGACAATGCTACAATGACAATGGTGTCATCAATAATGTTGTCACCAAAAGCTGCAGAAACATTAAAAATGTTGTCACTGAAAGTAGCGGAAACATTGACAATGTCATCACCAATAGTAACTAAAACACTAACAGTGTCGTTATTGACAATGGCACAAACCAAAAAAATAAACCATATCAAAATAAACAGACATCAACGCAACCAACAATTACACAACAAATAAGACTAACAACAACTTAAACTAGCATGTGCTCCCCATCACATAACAGAGTAACTAGCACATTAAATTTCCCAAATTATTGTACATAAAAGTATGTTGTTGCAAAATGCACAAAAATATAAATAAACTCATAACGTTGTTGTGCTTTAAAATAGAAAATATAAATTTAATATAAAAACCTTTATAAACAACTGCATAAACTCAACATAAATACAGTTGTTGAAAATAAACATTGTTGAACTCACACATAACTTTGTTGTAAAATAACATATAAGCACTAGACAATTGCAAATAACACATAAAATGGGAACTCAAACTCCTCCATTAACATAGATAAAATGTACAAAAGTTGCAGCCCTCCCTAACATGGTGGCAGGAAGGTTGCATTGCCTCCAAACCCTCATATGCAATTAACAAAAGCCCTCTCTCCAAATTCCAACTCGAGACCAACCACGAATCTCATTACACATATATTTCAAAAATCTCTAACCCTAAACCTAGGAGGGATTATTTTAATCTTTTTAATAAAATATCTCTAACAACTTTATACTCCATTACATTCCATCACATGTCATTTCTCATTTTTTCACATTTACATTTATATTTTACTAATGTGCCAATTGGTTTACATAGGAATAGCTAGAGATACAAGTGGGGGTCTTAAAAAATACTTCCCATATGTTTGTCCCTAATTTCATTTTTGTGTTGCATGGGTCCTCTGTGAACTGACCTGGACTGGATTGTATCTCCCCCAACACAATACATTGCACAATCAACCCATAAATTTTTTAGCTAAGAAACTATTGATTTTGCACTCTTCTTGAAGCTACAGGATGGACATGCCCATATCCTCCCTTAGGCCAAAAGTTCATCCACCTTGGATTCTCTCCATCACTACTGCTACTCGATTGAAGAGGGGGGCCATGATCTTCCTGGATGGTGCAAATTATTGGTGAATATTTCACCCAACATAAATTTATTCCTAGCTGTGCATTTATTGGTGAAATTCCCTTACTCTCTGGCTAGGAGGGCCAACAAGAGATATGAAAAATGAAAAGAAAATAAAGGATTGAATCTGACACATGAACATTTACACAACCGCAAAACCACAAACAACGCTACATAAACAATGCTACATTGATAGCGACAACAACACGAACAATTGTGATAATGACAATGTTATATTAACAATGATGACAACATAGATAGTTGCAACATAAAAAATGCTACAATGACAATGGCGACATAAATAGTGTCATCACCAAAATTTGTGGAAACATTGACAGTGTCGTCACTGAAAGCAGCGGAAACACTGACAATGTCATCACCAACGGTAACGAAAACTCTATCAGTGCTGTATTGACAATGGCAGAAACCCAGACAATAAACCATAGCAAAATAAATAGACCTCAACATAACCAACAATTACACAACAAATAATACTAAAAACAACTTAAACGAGCATGCGCACCCCATTACATAACAGAGTACCTAGAAAATTACATTTCCCAAATTATTGTACATAAAAGTATGTTGTTGCATAATACACAAAAATAGAAATAAACTCATAACTTTGTTGTGCTTTAAAATAGAAAACTATAAATTCAGAATGTTAATCCTGCACAATACAACCATAAGAGTAAGGTAAAAGATCATATAAAGAAAACTTATTGACAGTGGAGGAACATGATCAATATTCAAAATTGATTCAATGATTTGACTCAATTTGCTCTGTGCTGCTTGTTGAAGGAGCAACGGAGCCCTAGCTAGAGAACACCGCAAGAAGCCCACAGCTGCTCGCAGCTGCCCCTTAGCGGCCTCCTGCTACTAGGGTTTGAGCACCATGGACACATCAGAGGATGTAGAGCCTCTCTCGGATCAACAACAAGAAAATGAATGAACAACAAAAGCTTTTGCCTCTCTCATCTCCGCAATGGGCCCAGAAAAGAACAGACCATTAGTCACCAAGTTTATTAAAAGATTGGAAGACATTCCTGAAATATCACTTCCTCCTGCCCTTCCCTATAGAGCAACACTTTCCCTGGCAGAGCATGGATTAGTGGGGAAATTTACTGGGTTATGGTCCTTGCCCAAAACTGTGCAAAAATGGGTAGAAAGGAACTGGACCGCATCAATACACGGAAAAATATCAATCAGGTTTTGTGGAAGAGGATACTACACCTTTCACTTTGAAACTAAGGAGGATCGAGATCTAATTTTCAGGAATGGACCTTATTTTATGGATACAAGGGGTTTGTATCTAAACAGATGGACGCCAGATTTCGACCCAGAAATGGATGTCCCTAATGTCGTCCCCATTTGGTTTAGATTGTCATACCTTCCCCTTCACTGTTTGGGGGATGATTCAGTCAAAGCCATAGGAAATGCAGTTGGGAAATATACAGACAGATGCGAGCCAAAGGAAAATATGCATGCATGCACCAGAATCTGTGTAGAAGTGGATCTTAGGAAAGGGCTACCAGAAGCTATCAAAATCAAAGTGGACCAGTGGATGCACATACAATAGCTGGATTATGAACAAATCCCCTTCAAATGTAAGGTATGTCATGAATATGGTCATTTTTCAAATAGATGTACAAAAAAAAAAAAATGAAAATGAAAAGAGTGAAGATCTGGAAAACAAATGGGAACAGGTCAAAAGAAAGAAGAAAGTCCACAAACAAACAAATCTATCCATTGCGCAGCCCTCCACATCCTCCGATCTCCTTCCCACATCACCCAAAGAAGATAATAATCCTCTTGCCAACCTTAATCCTTTTGAGCCTCTGGATCCTTTAGCTCCCCCATCCCCTGGAAAAAGATCTAGATCCAGATCCAAATCCCCACAACATACCCCCAACCCCCCTTCATCTCCTCTGGTAACAAACTCTCGCACCCCTCCCCCCTTGTCAGTAGACAAAATTCTAACCAGAAAACAGTCAAAGGAAGCACCCCCAAACATATAATATAAAAAAAAAGCAAGAAGAAAGACAAACAAATAACTCAAGGATGAAGCAGTAGCAAAGGAAATGGCATTAGGAATGCAACAACCTATGGAAACATTCTTAGGAAGGAGTACAGGAAACAACGAAAAGAGCCAGCAAAGAGGGAAATGAGCCATACACCACTCAACAAGTAAATAATGATAGTGGTCTCTTATAATTGCAAAGGAATGGGATCATCCGTCAAAGAAAATGCCACAAGAGACATTCTGGCAAAAGAAAACCTAGATATCCTTATGATTCAAGAGACAAAAACAAGCAATCAAGAAACTGAGGAAATATATATCTATATATATATATATATATATATATATATATATATATATATATATATATATATATATAATATAGAATATATAGATAATAATGAAGGGGAAGCAATACAGGCAACAGGAGCATCTGGAGGTATTTGCACAATATGGAAAAAAGGAACCTAGGAGTTAATAAAATACAAAAAAGACCAGCATTGGATCCAAACGGATCTAATGCAAATCAACACAAAAGAGAGGTACAATGTTATAAATATATATGCCCCAAACCACTACAAGGAAAAACAACAATGATGGGCCACCATAAAAGAAGCACTAAAATAAATACAGGTTGGGAAAATAATTCTAGGAGGTGATTTAAATTTGGTAAGAAGTATAGAACAAAAGTTTGGAGGAACATACCATACTGACCCATCCAGGGATATTCTAGAAGAAATAATGGAACAACATAATCTAATAGACATCCCGCCAAGCAATGGGAAATACACTTGGAGTAATAAAAGAGTGGGCAAAAGCAACATAAAAGAAAGGTTGGATAGAATTTTGATACAAGAAAACATAGTAGCAGTGCACAACTCCATAAAATAAAAAATTATACACACCACAGCATCTGACCATAAACTGGTGACAATAGTCATGGGAAAAATGGAAAACCAGGGACCGCTCTCGTTTACAGCTCAATTTGGGATAGCAACACAGAAATCAATGAACTGATTAAGGAAGCATGGGAGCCAAGAGTAATAGGATCACCTTAGTATATTTGGGAAACAAAATTAAAAACTGCAAGAACCAAATTAAAGGAATGGGCAAGAGCAAATGAAATTAAAAAAAAAAAAGGAGTTACAAAGAAAATAGAGAAGAAGGCAAACAATATTATCTAAGAGAGAAGGAAATCTTCAGGGAAATATATAGGGAAAACAGGAAAGAAGAAGAAGAGGCAAGACTGAAATCCAGAAGTCTGTGGCTCAAGGTAGGGGACAAAAACACATCCTTTTTCCACAATACAATGAAAATAAGAAGGGCAAGAAACCAAATAGACAAAATTAAAGTTGAAAGCCAAGACGTCAGAGGTGCGGAGGAACTAAAAAAAACAGCCTATCAGCACTTTAAAAACTTATTATCAGCCAATGGAGAAATGGCTGAGAGTGAATATTTCTTAAAGCACAAAAAAAAATTTAAAAAAGAACAAAATGTTGCAATGTGCAAGGATCCCACGGAATAAGAGGTAGTGGCGGCTATATGGAGCCTACTTCCAGACAAAGCCCCTGGGCTAGATGGTTTCACAATAGCATTCTACAAATCTCACTAGTATACCATCAGGAAGGATTTCTTAAGAATGGTGAAGAATGTTTTCAACAAAAAAAAAAAATAGGAGGAAACACAAAATCTTCCTATCTTGCTCTAATCCCAAAGGAAGCAAACCCCTCAACTTTCAACAGGTTTTGCCCTATCTCTCTTTGCAATTATTCTTATAAGATAATAACAAAAATAATTGCAAATAGAATCAAGGAAGTACTCCCAATAATCATATTTGAAAACCAAAGGAGGTTTCATGCCCAATAGGCAAATCATAGATAATGCCATTATTGTACAGGAAGTTGTACATTCTAGTATGCTAAGGCAAGAGAAAGGCCTTGTAATCAAGCTAGATATGGCTAATGCATTTGACAGGATCACCCATCCATATCTAATGGTTGTCCTCCAGAAACTTGGTTTCTCAAGAGATATAAGGGAAGTCATATAGGCATTTCTACACCTTGGATTGCCCCCCTCATAAATGGAAGGCTCGGTGACTTATTCCAAAGCACAAGAGGCCTTAGGCAAGGTTGTCCTCTCTCTCCCTTCCTATATATTATAATGGTAGAAAATTTAAGCAGGGATTTGGAAAATCAAAGAAAGGAAAAAAACATCACAGGGATCAGAATAGAAAAAGGAGTAAAAAAAATAACCCACTCACTTTTTGCTGATGATACATTACTGCTGGGAGGGGCTTCAACAATAATAGCAAGGAGGTTCAAAAAAATTCTGGATGATTTTCTACAGGTTTTAGGTGGGCTATTAAACAATGCAAAATGCAGGATATATGGATGGAATACCCCCCCAAGAACTATGCAAAGGATCTCACAAATCTTAGGCATCCTTATACAAGAAAAATGGACACACTTCTTCTATCTGGGACTTCCAATCTCGAAAGAGAACATGAAGATAGAAATATGGACTAAGCAAATTAAAAAAATGAAAAACAAAATTCAAAGATGGGGTATGATGTGGTTGAATATGGTAGGAAGGGTAATACTAATCAAAGCACTCCTTGTAGCCTACCTATTTACCAATATGCAATAATCATGGCTCCAGCAAGTGCACACAAACAAATGGAGTTAATCTTAAGAAGTTTCTTGTGGCAGGGGGGAAGCAAGAAAACAAAAAATTTAGCCTGGTTAGGTGGGAGCAAGTAGTTCTTCCTTATGAACAAGGAGGACTATAAATACGGATACCTGGAATCATGAATGCAACACTGGGAATGAAAATAGTATGGAGACTAATTACAGGAAAAGAGAGCTGGTGGAAAAAGACTCTTTTATCAAAATATATGGATGGCACTAGGGAAATATTTCTTAATGGAAATATCTCAATAAGAAAATGTACCCAAGTTTGGAAGCTGGTTAGAAAAACAATTCCATTAATGAGTAGATACATTTCTAAAATCCCAGGTAATGAAAAAACAATTTCAATCTGGGAGGATAGAATCATGGGAAAAGAACCACTTCAGACTCATCCAGAAATTGAAGACATAAAAGAGTGGATGAAAGGTAAAAGTTTTCACACTTTACACTCAATCTCTTTATGGAACCAAAAGGAGTGGCAAGAGTGGAAAATCTCAGTAATTCTGGAAGACCTGGAAGGGAAATGGAGCAAAATCAGGCAGCTCTTAAAAGGGGCAGTGCCAATCCACCATGATGAGGAAGATGAATATATCTAGGACCCAAGCAGTGGAAATTATACAGTTAGGACTGGATATAAAATCCTTCAAGAACAACCAAATCAACAAGAGTGGGATTCTTGGAAAATAGCATGGAAATCAGAAAGCTTGCCTAAGATAAAAATATTCATCTAGACTCTTTTAAAAGATAGAATATTGACAAGTGAAAACTTAAGAAAAAAAGGCTTTCAAGGTCCAACACGATGCCCATTATGCATGTAGGCTGAAGAAAATATTCAGCATCTTTTCCAAGAATGTATCTTCGCCAAAGAATGTTGGTAGAAGCTAATAATTCCTTTGGAAATAAGAATAAATTTCGAAAAACCCTTGCTGGATTTTCTCCAGACCTTTGAGAAAGCCCACCCGTACACAACAAAGAAAAAATCCACAATTCAGAGGATATGGAAATGCATTCCAGTGGTTCTATGTTGGAAAATTTGGTTGAAAAGAAACAAGTGCATTTTCAAATATCAAATTCCAAGGATAGGGAAGACCCTTTCAAAAACATGGGGTCTAACTTCTAAAATACTCAATGTTGAAGGAACAACTCCAACAAACTATCAAACTCTTCAACAGGGAGAGCGAGATTGGCTCAACAAATCCATAATAAATAATAATGGGCAAAGAGGATAAAGGAAGACAAGCATAGGAGGTATATGGAAAATAATAATGAGTGAAGAGGAACTGACAACCTAGAGGAAAAATCAGAATAAATATTGTCTATACTTTGATGGGGCTTCAAAGCATTATCCGGGAAAGGCAGGGGCAGCAGGAATAATCCTTGATCCTAATGGGAAAGAAAATTCCACTTATGAATAGGGATTGGGACAAATTTCAAATAATAAGGCAGAAGCATACAATTTGTTGATAGGAACAAGAATAATAATAAAAAAAGAGAAATCCAAAATCCCATCATAATAGGAGACTCGGCTATAATAATAGAGGCAATGGCAAGAAATAAAAAACCAAGCAATGAGAACATGAAAAAAATCTTTAGAAGAATCAGGAATAACTTGGAAAGCTTTGGCAATGTAATCTATAGACATGTCTTGAGAATTCACAATCAACAGGTAGATTATTTTGCAAACCAAGCAGTGAAAAAAAATGAAGGGCTTGTTCGTGAAAATCAGGAGGAGTACCATAGCTCAGTTCCTTAATAACCAGAAAAAACCTTATGTTTAAAGTTAATCAAATCCAAAAAAAAATCACAATGAGAAAAGCAATAAATCAAAAAACAATAGTTATAAATCAACAAAGGACACAACGATGCAACAACAACCAGGAAAACATGGGAAAGCAAAGGAAAAGCATGAAACTCTAGGCTCTCGTACGAGCAGCAACAGGAATGAAGACACTAATCCAAGTCACAAGAATTACTTTGCAATCTACCTCATCGAAGGCAGGTTTCATGTTGAGATAAAGCGCTATAAGAATAGAGGGTACATTCACAAAAATTTTAGCAGCAATCTCAGCGAGGAAATCCCCATTTTTCATGTTATTATAGTGATTCTTTGGTCTCCAAGACCCTCCCTGTCCTATCTAATAGCCAGCAGCGTTTCCTCTACACAGCGTGCATACTTCATCTTAAGTCCCCACCCTTCCATTTACCTAGCTTGCTCACTTTGTTCCTCTTTTCTCCCTTCTCTCCCCCCTCTCAGCGAGCGCAAATTCCTTCTGAGCTCCCATGCCCTCCATCTGTCCCTCTCATTATATCAGCCCTCCTCCTAGACTGACATATCCAATCGTTGGCCTCCCTTCAAATTTTTCGTTCGTATGGACTTCTGCTTTTTCGGTTTCCAAAGGAATAACCCGTTTGTGCACCTTATCCCAACTTCAAAAAATCATTCATTCGCATCTATTAACTCCAAAACCTTTTCTGCATCGTTGCTCCCCCTTCCTCCGATCTCCGATCAAATCAGGTACGTTGATCGAGCATTCGATCCAACAGTCTTTGATTAGCCTGACCAACCAAATCTGTGTGAATCACCCACACTGTAGATCTGTACACATAGGATTGGACGGCTCTGACCGATTTCGGGTGGTAAACAAGCACGAAGTTTACTTGCCCAAAAAGCGGTTTTATCTCTCTCCTCCGATGCTACATGTCGCCTGGTCAATGGATTTGGGCAACCCCTCTCTTTTACCACTTATGGTTTATATCCTTCCCGATATACCACCTCCATGTTTAATCCCGCCCTTTTGCTCGATTAACTAGTGGCCCTGTTCACTCTCGATGACCGTTGATCTCATCTATCGATGGTTGAGACGGCTCCCCCAGTCTCCTCTTCCATCAATGCCTCTGGTTAATCCTAACCGCACATCCTCTAATCCCAATCTTTGTGAACTAATATTAGCTGCTAATCTTCTGACATCCTCATTCATGGGCACATCCAACAGATCTCGTTTATGCCAAAAGGAAAGTGGACTTTAGCAGCAAAAGAAGAAGCATCTCAGGCAACACAATATCAAAGATACACAACAAATTTTGGAGCAGAAAGTAGAGACAAAGGAAGAACAAGCATACAAATCACATGGTATCCATCCTCATGAAGGAGAGAACTCCTCGAGCAATGAAGGAGAAAACTCAGATAATTATGACATAAAGAACCAGTCAAATCAGGAGCATTCAGTCTTTAAGCCTTGAAAAATTGTCAGAGAGCCCATGACTTGTAAATTTATCTTTCTAGTAGGTCAGTTCATTAGGCAGTACACTAGAATACATATAAAAACTCATGAAGTCTTAAACACAAGCCCAAGAGAAGAGACTGCATTCCTATCTCATGGCTTTGAGGTTTTTCAAGATACGGTCTTTTGTAACAGGAGCTTGCTCCATCAAAGATTTTCGTAATATATAAACTACCCGACCTTGTTAAAAAAAATAAAAAAATAGAAAACTATAAATTTAATATAAAAACCTTTATAAACAACTGCATAAACTCAACATAAATACAACTGTTGAAAATAACCATTGTTGAACTCACACATAACTTTGTTGTAAAATAACATATAAACACTAGACAATTGCAAATAACACATAAAATGGGAATTCAAACTCCTCCATTAACACAGACAAAATGTACAAAAGTTGCAGCCCTCCCTACTATGGTCGCAAGAAGGTTGCATTGCCTC
This sequence comes from Pinus taeda, assembly GCA_000404065.3. Classification (NCBI taxonomy): domain Eukaryota; kingdom Viridiplantae; phylum Streptophyta; class Pinopsida; order Pinales; family Pinaceae; genus Pinus; species Pinus taeda. The sequence goes on along the minus strand of APFE031016056.1, from coordinate 29,516 downwards.
CAAACCCTCATATGCAGTTCACAAAAACCCTCTCTCCAAATGCCAACTCGAGACCAACCACAAATCTCATTAGACATATATTTCAAAAACCCCTAACCCTAAACCTAGGATGGATTATTTTAATATTTTTAATAAAATATCTCTAACAACTTTACCCTCCATTACATTCCATCACATGTCATTTCTCATTTTTTCACATTTACATTTATATTTTACTATACATTTACATTAAGTTTCCAAAATTAACCCAAAGTTATACTTGGGCTCCAGCATATATATATATACACATATGAGATCTTAATCATCATATTATCAGACTTTGTATCCACAAACCAATTATTTTCAAATAACCTCAACACACTTGAAGTAAATACATTAGATATTGTAATCAACAAAACATAATTCATGGAGAATTTTATATAAATAAGTCCATTTGCCTAATCTAATTTGAAATGCAACAATATCATATGGTATGAATCGATAAAACACCATGAAAATACAGATAGGGCCTCAATATAAGTAGTTGTCTAGGTCAAAATGTGGCATCACATGTGTTAAAATTGGCAACTAGGGCCAAACTCCATATGGGTCATATTATTTATGGTAGTTGATATTTTTATTGGATCCCTCTCATTAAGAGGTGTAGGATTGATCTAAATATCATATGATTCTAATAAGTATTTATGAAGTTACGAATTTATTTATGTTATGGACAAATTGTTAAGTCGGCCAGCAACTTATGTAGGCTCAAAAGCCAAACAATCATGTCTATTCAACCTCTACGTTTTAGTATAAGTAGAAGAGGGCTTCAAGTCATTTCTACACACACTTGGATCTCTCTCTACTTGTCTTTGGGTTTTAGTAGGAGGAGAGAAAAGTCGGAAAAGCCGGAATTGCCGGAAAAACCAGAATAGCTGAAAAATCCAGAAAAGCTGAACTACCGGAAAAGCCGGAAAATCCAGAACTGCCAGAAAAGCTGGAACTTCCAGAAAAGCCGGAAAAGATGGAAAAGTCGGAAAAGCCAGAAAAGTCAGAACTGCCGGAATTACTGGAAAAGCCAGAAACGCCAGAAAAGCCGGAAATGCCAGAAAAGCCGGAAATTCCAAAAAAGCCAGAAAAGTCGGAAAAAATCGGAACTGCCAGAAAAGTTGGAACTGTCAGAAAAGATAGAAACAACAGAAAAGCAAAAATATCAGAAAAGCCGAAAAAGCCGAAAATGCTGGAACTGTCGGAAAAGCCGGAACTACCGGGAACTACCGAAACAGCCAGAGCATCTGTCTCTGAAGGAAGGCAACATGATGTATGAGATCATGGGCAGCATAATATGCAACATGATGATATGAGCATGGGCAGCATAATGATGAATGAGATCATGAGCATGGGTAGCTCGATGATGAATAAGACAATGGAAGATGTAGCATGATGAGTAGCATGAAGATGAGAGCAGCTCACTCATCAAGGTTCAACGGATGTGATAGTACAACAAGGTGTCACATGGTAATGTGCAGCAAATAGACGAGATGCAGCACTATGATAGGTGAATGAGTCACCTTAGAGAATCAGTTGAAGCAATATGTCTTCAATTGATCTCATGCCGATATCAAAAGTCAAAGTGATTGACTTCTATTATAAATGTACTATCTCTCTCACTTTCTCTGCTGAACTTTGAAGAAAATAAAAGAAGAATTGATCAAGGGTTTCCCCACATTGGGGTTTGTCCCTGGCCAGCGCCACATCTTGTGTCCTCTTGTCTTGGCTTGTCTTCTGCGATTTATATTTATGTTCTATCTGCAGTTTACTTTATGCTAATGTGATTGCTAATGCGGAAAAGAAATTGAAATAAATTGCTCTAGCATAGAACATACCTAAAATTAACATGGTATCAGAGCTGAGGTGAAGACAATGCCCAAGCAAGAGTGAAAGAGCAATCACCAAAGACAATAGGGACAAGAAAAAAGGATCAATGGGTTCCACATCTCTCTTCTAAGTTCGCAAAGGGTGAAGTCGAAGCAGAACATATTATCAGAATGGCGTAGCGGAAGTTTCTTATGGCCCATCTAAAGATCACTTCATTGGGAAGTTTGGATTTAAGGGTGGAAGGAAAGGCGGATGCCTTGGTTGCAATAAGTTTGGCCATTATGCGAAGGAGTGTCCGAAGGTAATGCAGGTCATTAAGGAAATGGTTGACTCTTCAAAGAAAGCAAGGAACCCCGAATCACTTTTGTGTACCTATTCGCAAGAAGAACCTGGTGTCTGTCTCGGAAATGGAATTCAACGGTTTCAGGGTGGCACTCATCGATGGAAAGGTACGTGTTTGGAAATAGAATTTTCAAAGATGTTTTTGAGTTTAGGGTTGTATCAAATTGTAGGAAGTCCACTAAGGACCATGTCCATTTTCACGTAGCACCAAAGGTCTGTGAGCCAGATGGTGACAGGGATGCCTGAATTCAAAAGGAGCATGAAAGTACATGTCTAAGATGTACCGAAGGAAAATCTTACAAGGGGACCATTCCCCTCATGTAGCAAGTCCACAGGTTTGGAACAACCCAAGGGGTCTGAGATTGATAATCAGGAATCTCGCATATGCAGGTGGAAGAAAGCCTTCTATGACTTGAAGCAAAACACCCCGGGCATAGTATGAGAGGATCAATAGCTGTCTGATAAAGCTGAGATTCACTAGGAGTGAAACGCATCCAAACCATCCGAAGGTTGTGGATGATAGACCTCTCATACCAGCACCTTATGAGGACGGCCTACTTCTAACAGGTGCAGACCCTCTCATTTGCAGAAGTAAGAGGGAGTTGGATTCCAGATGTGGAATGGTGAACTGCAACCCTGTGACTACCTCGAGGATCTTAACTTTTAGAAGTTATATGGTAGTGATGTCGGACCAGATTTGGGAAATGCCTCTGAATCTCATAAACTCATTCACGTTGATGTTCTTGGTGAACTTCTGTTCGGACATATGTTTTGCAGTTAGCATGGTGAGCTCATATTTGGTTGAACCTCACTAGATTGGTGCCAAGAATTTTCTGAGATGTCTTCAGGGCACAATCTCTCATGGATTGAGATACATTGTCAAAAATATGAAACTGCATGATTACTCGAATGTTGATTGGGCAGGCAGTGTGGAGGATCACTAGAGCACTTCTTAGTGTTGTTTCTCTTTGGATTCTGCTTCGATATCATGGATGAGCAGGAAGCAGAAGTCAGTTGTTATAAGCACTGATGAGACCGAATACATATCTACAAGTATGATCTCATATGAAGCTTCTTGGTTAGGGAAGCTCTTCAAGTGACTTGTTTGTACCACTATGATTCTCTGTGACAACCAAAGGTGGGATTCGATTATTGAGGAATAATGTATTTGACAGTTGCTCCAACAGATAGACATCAGATACTACCTTATCTCGGATATGGTAAGTCTATGAGCAAGGAAGCTCCATCGCTATGAGATGATGTATAGGTCGCTACATTTTTTCTAAGCCCCGGGTGAAAGATCAAATCTGTGATTTTCTTGAACGACTTGGAGTTGTCAAGAGACCCTTGTACAAGGGTCCTGCATGTTGTATACATTGATCTCTAGGAACTCTAGGGGCTTGTGGTTCTTACTGGAGCAACATACAACCACAGGGTGACTCACCCTCCCCTGATGGTGCACACTGGGACATGATGATTCGCTCTCCTATGGACATGATGATTCGCTCTCCTGTGGACAAGATGATCCCCTCTCTTGTGGGACCAGATGATTCACTTTCTTATGGGACAGGATGATTCGCTCTCTTGTGGACATGATGATTCACTCTCCTATGAACAAGATAATTCACTCTCTTGTGGGATAAGATGATTCACTTTCTTGTGGGATAGGATGATTCGCTCTCCTATGTAGCAGGATGATTAATTCTCCTTTGAGGTCTGGATGATGTGTTCTCCATGACGATTGTGTAGCAGGATGATTAATTCTCCTGTGAGGTCTGGATGCTGTGTTCTCCATGATGATTGTGTATCATCATGATTAATTCTCTTGTGAGGTTTGGATGATGTGTTTTCCATGACGATTGTGTAGTAGGATGATTAGTTCTCCTATGAGGTTTGGATGATGTGTTCTCCATGACGATTGTGTAGCAGGATGATTAGTTCTCCTGTGAGGCCTGAATGATGTGTTGTCCATGGTGATTGTGTATCAGGATGATTAGTTCTCCTGTGAGGAAAAGATTGATTAAGTTCTCCTATCGAGGCATCCTACCCATGCAGTCTGGGACTCATTGGAAGTACCTCTCATCTGATCAATGAACAGGAAATGAGGATAGGGACCATAGTAGTACCGATGGACGCATTGTTGTATTTACCCTACACCCTATGCTAGGATGACCTTCAATGATCTGGGATCAATGATACTGGTCTGGGACCAGTGGTAGGAATTGTACCCACTATGACACTGACTTCGGGTCAGTTGAAGATTGGTCTGGAACCAGTGGTACATACTTTGAGACTGACTTCGAGTCAGTATTGTACTGGTCTAGGACCAGTGGTAGGATTTGTACCTACTATGACACTGACTTCGGGTTGGTTGAGGACTGGTCTGGGACTAGTGGTACACACTCTGAGACTGACTTCGGGTCAGTGGAGAATGGTATGACACATTCTCGATCAATTCTTCTTCTTCATGGTTCAACAGAGCTAAGTTGAGCAGAGTAGAGCTGACAGAGCTGAGCAGAGATGAGTAGAGCCAACAGAGCCAATAGAGCTGAGCATAGATGAGTAGAGCATAGTAGAGCCAGCAGAGCTAGTAGAGCTAAGAAAAGCAGAGCAAGGCCAACAGAGCCAACAGAGCTGAGAAGAGTAGAACGAGCAGAGAAGAGCAGAGCCAGCAGAGCTGAGCATAGCAGTGCAGGGCACTAATAGCAGAGATAGTATAGTTGGACATATGGATCAGTGGATGGAGTTCTCCCTAGTTGAAAGGGAGTGTTAAAATTGGAAACTAGGGCCAAACTCCATATGGGTCATATTATTTATGGGAGCTGATATTTTTATTGGATCTCTCTCATTGAGAGGTGTAGGATTGATCTAAAGATCATCTAATTCTAATAAGTATTTATGAAGTTATGAATTTATTTATGTTATGGACAAATTGTTAAGCCAACCAGCAACTTATGTAGGCTCAGAAGCCCAACAATCATGTCTATTCAACCTTTACGTTTTAGCATAAATAGAAGAGGACTTCAAGTCATTTCTACACACACTTGGATCTCTCTCTACTTGTCTTTGGGTTTCAGTCAGAGGAGAGATCTTAAGGAAAATCCAGAAAAGCCGAAACTGCCGGAAAAGTTGAAAAATTCTGAACTGCTGAAAAAGCCAGAATAGCTGAAAAAGCCGAAAGAGTTGGAACTGCTGAAAAAGCCGGAAAGTCAAAAAAGCTGAAATTGCCAGAAAAGCCAAAACTACTGAAAAAGCCAGAAAAGCCGGAACCGCCGGAAAAGTCAAAACTATTGGAAAAGTTGAAACTCCCGGAAAGCCAGAAACGTCGAAAAAGCTGGAAATGCCAGAAAAGCCAGAAAAGCTGGAAATACCGAAAAAGTCAAAAAAGCCAGAAATGTCGGAAATGTCAAAACTATCAGAACTACTGAAAAAGCTAGAATTGCCGGAAAAGCCGAAACTACAGGGAATTTCCGAAATAGTCGAAACATCTGTCTCTGAAGGAAGGCAACATGATGTATGAGATCATGGGTAGCATAATAAGCAGCATGATGATATGAGCATGGGCAGTATAATGATGCATGATGATATGAGCATGGGCAACATAATGATGAATGAGATCATGAGCAGGGGCGGCTTGATGATGAATAAGACCATGCAAGATGCAGCATGATGAGTAGCATGAAGATGAGAGCAGCTCAGTCATCAAGGTTCAACACATGTTACAGTACAACAAGGTGTCACACGGTAATGTGCAACAAATAGATGAGATGCAGCACTATGATAGGTGAACGAGTCACCTTAGAGAATTGGTTGAAGCAATATGTCTTCAACTGATCTCATGCCGATATCAAAAGTCAAAGTGATTGACTTCTATTGTAAATGTACTATCTCTCTCACATTCTCTGCTGAACTTTGAAGAACATAAAAGAAGAATTGATCAAGGGTTTCCCCACATTGGGGTTTGTCCCTGGCTAGCACCACATCTTGTGTCCTCTTGTCTTGGCTTGTCTTCTGTGATTTATATTTTTGTTATATTTGCAGTTTATTTTATGTTGATGTGATTGCTAATGTGGAAAAGAAATTGAAATAAATTTCTCTACCATAGAACATACCTAAAATTAACAACATGTGGTCAAGAAGTGTGGGGTAGTCTTGACATAAAGTCTCTTCTTTCTCCAAGGTAGAAAACCCTAAGCTATATTTGTCCCACTAGACCTTAACCTAGTCCACCAAGCATTGTTGTTAAGTTGTCAAACCCTATGGTCCATTATGCGTAATGGTTCAACCATAATGGTTCCCATGTTTGATACTTGCAATTCCCTTCAATTTGGTTTGTGAGATTCATGAGAAACATATGCCATAAAAATGATACATGGAAAACATCATGAATGCAAGTGGGATGACAACATAAGATCATTAGAGAACTCTTGAGGTAAAAAATGGGCCTCAAAACAAAAATATACAACAAAATAAACTTTATAAGAGCTAATATGATTCAATATGATGGTGTCAACCACGGGGTACGATTCACCATTTTTGGAGCAAAAAAAAAATTAACTTATTTTTCAACTCGGATTTTCAACTTATATCCCTATGATTTTACTCAAATTTTGAGTGGGAGCACTCGTTGGTTGTGGAATTTAATTTTGCATCCAAGGAGTACCAATGTTGCATAATTTTTATGGACCCTACTACACAAAAATTGTGAAATACATGTGAAAAAGTGACTGCAATCATGTTTTCACATGTATTTCACATTTTTTGTGTAGTAGGGTCCATCAAAACAGTTTGAAACATGGGTGCTCCTTGGATGCAAAATTAAATTTTTCATCCTAGGTGTGCTGCCACTCGAAATTTGATTAAAATCATAGGGAGATAAGTTGAAAATACGAGTTCAAAAAATATTTTTCTTTTTTCCCTCTAAATTTTGATGAGGTAATCTAATATTATTTTATTATTTCCACTATTATTTTATAATATTCCTTAGGAAGCTCATTTTAGACCTCAAAATTTCTCTAATGGATAGGCAATTGGTCTAATTTTCTCTTTGATTCTATAAGGTCCTATAAACCAGGGTGACAACTACATTCGTTTCTCAAACAGAATGGTGCTCTTATTGAGTGGGATATGAATAAAAACTTGGTCCCCCACCATAACTTAGATTGTTAATATGTGAATCAACATAACAATTACGTCTATCCTACACTTCCTTAAACCTTTTTCAAATCTGAATCACATGTTTCTCCATTTATTGTACCAATCCAAGCCATAGTGTCACTTTGTTCTCCGACCTTGCCTAAATCAACGATATGTTATGTGGCCTCCCATACAAAGCTTGATAAGGAGGCATCCTGATTGAACTATGCTAATTTTTGTTGTAGTTGAACTCTACTAATAGTAGGTATTTCTCCAATGAGTATGGCTAACCATAACATTCATTCTAAGCATGTCTTCCATAAACTAATTTACTCTTTTAATTTTAAATCTATTTTTGAATGATATGCAGTGCTAAATTTCAAATGAGTCCCCAACAATGATTCCAAAATTGTTCAAAACCTAGATGTAAATCGAGAGTATCTATTAGAAATTATCTTTGTGGGTAATCTATGTAGCTAGATAACTTCACTTATAAGACAATGGGAACTTTTGGTCCACTTATAAATGATGACCAAGATGGTTTTGTGCCTTTTTGACGTGAGAAGAAAACCTACAAAAAAATCCATAGAGATGAACTCCAATTTAGACGTAGGGATGTCATGCAATTGTAGGAGTTCTATTGGGTGGTGATGGTCGCCTTCTCTTGAGCAAAAAGTTGGTCCATGTCACACTTCATGTTTGCCCAATAGAAAAGATTCTTAATCTCAGCATAAATATTCTTCATGCTTGGATGTGCGCAATAAATTACTTTATGTGACTTCTCAAGGATGGTTCTTCATATATTGAAGCCTCAATAACCCATATTTCTCAAGGCATAACCCTCAAACATTGATTTTATTTTCTTTCCACCCTAAAGCATTGATGTAACCTTTGGATACTAACTATTTCCAAAGGTGTTTTCTACCACACTATTATAACCCTATTTTCCACTCCATTACAGTGAGAGAAACCCAATATCAACTTACCTTAGTTGTTTGGCTAAAATGCATCCCTTTTCACCTTTTCTTTTAATTATGTGAGATTTATCCCATGATAAAAGTGTGGAATTACATGATTGAGCAATTTCTTATAATTAATTTTCCAAAATATTATAATTATGAGATAATAATTATTTCATAATTGTGTAAAAGGTTTCTAGAGTCTATCATTCCCAAGGAGTTCAACTTGACCCACTTGTGTATGGGTTGGCTAGGGGTCCATTATTGTAGAAGTTTCCTAACTTCTCAAGCCCATAGGTATCTAGATACATTCTCCTAGAGGATATAATTAGCCTACATAATCTCACCAAGAGGAAGGGTGGAAAGAGGAGGTATCCAAACTATAGCACGAGAGCTCTGTTGTATTAGGAGAGGAGACCACATTACAAGTTTGAGGATAGTATCTCCTTTGCTGGAAGGTATACATTGATGTACTTTCACATAAGGGGGTAGCATGAGGGTCCAAGATGATTGAACTTTTGAATATGGTCCCATGTTAAGGTATTATTTTGGACAAGAAGCCATAGGAAAAAGGATAATTTTGGCAATAATTTTTGTTTCCAAATGTTGTTCCATATGAGTGCTTTTGGTATATCTTGGTGTCCTGCTTCTAGATTATATGCTTCTTAAATAGTGAAGGAACATTTGGACTGTAAACCCATCCAATGTTATCAGGTTGAGAAGAGATGGGAATGAGCCTTTTTTGGAGGTTGTTCCAAAACTTTCTCCACAATTCCTCCTATGGCTTTGGGTGTCATTCTTCTAATGGGAGTCATTCCCTCCATAGTTGATTTAGGTGAGGGCCTTTCCAGTAGTCATTTACCTTTGTTAGACCTTGAGTTTTCATTTGTAGGTGAAGCTTATCTAGGTGTTCTTAACTTTGAAATTTAGGGAGTTGTTTCCATGAATCTTCCAGTAATAAAGGAGAAGTATCCATCCATGACTTCCTAGAAATAATGTTTCTAAATTAGATGCATGCCATTTTTTGCTAGAGTCTAGATAGATAAGCCTACATGGGAAAATACATTCATATGAGTATCTAAGAAGGGTATGATTGGCATATTTATAGTTCCAAAGACACTTCCATGGATCTAGTCCCCCTTAGATCCATGTCCACCATGTTTTAGTGCTAAGCACTTTTTCCATATTGATGGGATCCAACAATCCCAATCCACCCTTTATTTTTGGTCGAAAAAGTTTGTCCCATGCAACCAGGGACCATTTTTTTCCTTTATGGACCCCCCTAAGATAAATGTGCGTTGGATTCAACAGATTTTGTTTAAAATGAAAGTGGGAACCATGAGGGTAGAGCAAAGGTAGATGGGGAGGGCTTGGAGGACAACTTTAATAATGATGAAGAAACCAACTACATTAAGAGAGAAGAATGCCCATGTAGCCAGTTTATTATTGAGCTTGGTTAGAAGTTATTCCCATAAGATCCATTTGAGGGAGTTATTCGTGATAGGGGTGCCTAAGTAATTTGAGGGGAGGTTTATTACTTGGAATTTGAGGAATATTTCTATGTGTCACTAGACATAAAGAGAAGTGTGAAAAAAGTGAATTGAGACTTGGTTTTGTTACTCTCCATATCTAAGGCTTGAGAGAATTTATCCACAATTTGAAAAATATATTTGCCTCTTAGATGGTGGGGATGCCCATGCCCATGGTATCATCTATAAAAAAATTATGAGTTAGAGGGAGGTCTGCTCCAAATAGTTGAAGTCCTTTGATTTTTTTCTTTTCTATCACTGCTTTAAGAGGAAGGGTAAATATGAAGAGGAAGGGTAAAATGGGATCTCCTTGAAAAATTCCCTGAGATGTTGTGAATGGACTGATGGGAGATTTGTTTTCAAGGATGGAGAAGAATGCATAAGATAATAGGATTTGGATCCATTCAATCCGATCTTGTTTAAAATCGAAGGCTACAAAAATGATTAAGAGAGTTGAGGTTATTGAAGGCCTTTAAAATATCCACTTTCAAAAGCATGCACAGTTTTTTTGAAGCATTTAGGGAGTAGATGGTTTCATGTGCAACCATGATTCCATCTAGTATTTGGTGTCCCTTGACATAACCTGTTTGCTCCAATGAGATGAGTTGTGGAAGGAGAGGTTAAATCTTGTTGGAAATTATTTTAGTGATGACTTTGTAGATGAAATTGCATAATGCAATAGGCCTATATCCATTTGGATTCTCCACTTTGTCTTTATTTGGCACCAATGTGAGAAAGGTGGCATTGAAGGCTCTTAGGATGGATTTTCACTACCTGGGTTCTTCCATTTCTTACCAGGCGTCTTGTCCCACTATGAGCCAACAATTTTAGATAAAATTAGCGGTAAACCCATCAAGGCTTGGAGCTTTATCGCAAGGAATCACTCTAATTGTCGCTTCAACTTATTCAAAGTAAATTTCCGTGAGAAGAGCCTTGTTCTATTTCCAAGTTAATAACGATGGGGTCTGTTGGGTTATCTGTTGGACCTCTTGTTTCCTAGAGGGAAGAGGATTTGTTAAGAACTCTTGATAAAAATGATTGAGCTCTTATGTTATATATTGATGCTCTTGTAATTTGATTACCTCAAGATTTTTGAGGGAAGAGATACAATTGTGATGGTGATGTTGTAGTGTTGTTTTGTGGAACAATGTTGTATTTTCTCTCCTCATGTGAGCCAATGTATCCTTGATTTTTGTTGACATAAGAGTTCTTCTTACTTTTGGCATTCCACAAGTTGAGAGATGGTGGAGGCCTCCTCTTTAACTGGTTACTATATTTTGCTAAAAAAGGATAGATTCATGTTATATATGTTGCATCTGCTCTTCTAGTCTTTGTTTTTCTAGTAAGATGTTACCAAATTTTGTTTGTTCTAGCATTTGAGTTTTGATTTGATAAATTTTAGTTTCTACTAAAGCTTATACATAGACATTTCCATCTATAGTTATTTGTTCATCCCACTAGGTGCTTATGTTCATGTGGAAGTCAATATATTGGAACCAAAATTTATATAAACGAAAAGGCCTATTCCTGGGACAAGTTTTAATGTCAATGTTTAGGCATATAGACCATTGGTCAGAACCATAGCTAAGGAGGATGGAGGCTTCAAGGAAGATGTTTCAATTAATTATTGTTTCAAATACAGGGAATATATCTAGCCACTTGTTGGGAATCATTGCACCAATTATTCTAGATAAAAATGTCATTGTTGGTATCCAGGTCAACCAGGTGGGAGATTGACATTGTTTCCTCAAACTAGATCAAGTCAGTTTCAAGTGCTTTCATACCTTCTTTCTTTTCATCCAAGGATTTAATCAAATTAAAGTCCCCACTTGGAATCCAAGGTGATGGGGAGAACAATTTTCTAGCGATAGTAATAGGGTGAAGAAAAAAGGGTTTGTCTCTGGGAAAGGGAGGTCCACAAACATTTGAAAGGTAGCATCTTTCAGTCGAGCCAATGAGAAGAAATTGAATAGTGATAATTCTAAAAGTAGAAAGCATATTTAGAATAAGAACTTCCTGCGCAATCCATATGATGGTTAAGACACTAATTTTTTCTTGAGCATCAATTGCTACTGATTTGCAATCTCTATCGCATTTACTAGTTACTTTATTAATTAGATCACCTGTAGATTTTGTTTCCTAAATTATCATGAAGGTAGGATGTTCAAAATACCATTTTCCCTTAAGGAGCCTCTATTTTCCTTTGCAATTGAGGCCTTCTGTATTCCAAGAGATGATCTTCATGTTGGGGATGGGTTGGTGGCAGAGAAAACCTCTGAGATCAACTTAATTCTCCCTAATTTGACTAGGATACCTCCTTATTCTTCCAGGATTTGTTGATTTTTTTTCTATTGTTTTGATTTTAACAATGTAAACTTTGAAACAGGAACTATAAACTCAAAATGGGAACTCTGGCCAAAAAATCTTGTAAAAACATAAAAAACGGTGCTAAAAAAGAAAAGTGTTGATGCTGGAATAACACCTTTTTTTTTCTAGGGTAAATTTTTAACATGTTTTAAAAATGGCAGTGGAAACCAATTTTTTGTGCAAAAATTGTCCGAAAAACACCCTCAAAACGAAAAGTGTTGATGTTCGAATAACACTTTTTTTTTTCAATGGTAAATTTTCTGCAAAAAAACACCTTCAAAATGAAAAGTGTTGACGTTGGGATGACACTTATTTTTTTCAAGGGTAAAATTTCAACATTTTGAAATATTTTATCATGACTCCGAAAAACACTATAATTTCAAAAAAAAAATGAAAACATAAAATTAAATTAAAAATTAAAAAATTAAAACAATGAAAAAACACAAAACAAAACAAAAAGTAAAAAAAAAA
>APFE031016056.1:1333-15844 GCA_000404065.3 Pinus taeda | reverse complement strand
ATACATAAGAAAATTTAAATTATAAAAAATATGCTCCCAAAAAAAAGAATTGTATTCTGCATCACCACTTTTCAAAATTGAGTCACGTTTTATTACCCCTACGAAATGAGTAATCGTATTGGTTATTTAGTGCCAAAACCTATGTTCTAAAAAAAATATGTGTGTTCTGCATCGCCCCATTTCAAAATTGAGTCAATTTTTTGCTATCTCTATGAAACAAGTAACAATATCAGTTCTCGTTTCAAAGTTTACGTTATTTTTTCTTCACTGTCATGATTTTCAGTCTCCTTAATTGTTTTGGATTGGACTCCTAATGATCCCGTAGAGGGTTGACCATATGAGGATTTGGAATCTTTCTTGTGAGACTTGATAAATGCTCTACCTAGGAGTTTGACTTGGTGTTTTGGAAGGGAGTTGGGGTCATTTCCTTTCCATGCTTTAGTGATTCTTGGGAGATCAAGAGACTCCATATCCATGTCCTCATTGGGATACATAGAGATGTCAGGGCCACAACCAATATTAGGTTGATTTAGGGGAGGGTTCTTTGAAGGTATAGGGTAGGAGGGGGGTGGATCAATGGAATGATTCGGTGGAGGATTGGAATTAGGCATATTGACTTTCAGAAACAAATTGGTCAAAGAGGGATCATGGCTATCCAGAGAGGAGAGAGGATTGAAATGGTTTTTGGTCAGTGGTTGCTTCCTTGAAAGAGTTGGTTGCGTGGGATGTTTTTTGGGATCCTTGCACTTGTTTGTTGGCTCTGAGAAGCCATCATAATTAGGGGAAGGAACAATGTCAAGGATTGAGTTAGCTACAAGAATAACACATTTTATTTTGAGGTGGTCGTACTCATGGCACCTTCAAAAGGGGATGAGCTCATACTCTAAGGTTTGTTTCCAGAGCTCAGTTAGATAGTAAATATAAATGGACTCTAGGAGTGGTTTTGAGATATTCATGTAAACACAAATGAAATCGTAGAATATATGCTTGGCTTGTTTGGTTGCTTTAAAATATTTTACGAAGTGGCCAGGGCATTACTAATGGTAGTTGAAGTCTCCTTGTCCTAAAATACTTAAAATACTTGTAGTAGTGAGTACATTTGGATCCAAATTAGTGCAATTGTTAAGTCTTCCTTGCGAGGAATAAATATTTACATCCCGAAGCAAAGGTATAGCCTAGTTGAGTTAAAGAAGTACATTCCATTTTCAAACACCTAAGTTCTGTCTTCAATGCTGGAAAATATTATGGTAATGAGTCCTTTAGCTCCTAGTTCGAGTTTAATCTACCCTTTAAGTTTCCATTTTTGTTAGATCCAATAGGTGAGTGTTTTCTTTGAGGGATAAATTCCCATAAATTTACCTATTACAATGTGATCTCGCATATATTAAATATATCTCCAATGCAACTAGATTGGAATTTGAATTTGGGATCCACTGTTGCTTTTGTGAGGCAATTGCCTAGTGTATGTTTTCCAAACAAAGTTTGAGGCAACAAACCATGTTGGTGATCTGAGTTGGTGTGCTACCTAGATCCATTGGGGTTGGAGGGAGAGGGTTGTCCAGTGTGGTTGTAGGTTGCAGCTATCCAACTGTATGAAGGAGTGCCACTTCTTTCGCTAGCGCCAACCATGGAAAGGGTGGTTGGAAGGTTGCAGAGGATGCCAAAACTAGGGTTTAGTTGCAAGGAATCACAAAAAGTTTGTAGATATCACCAAACAATTTATCTTAAATAAATAAATAATATACATATATATATATATTAAATATTTATTTAACATTAAAAAGGTTTAGAGTGAGAGTTATTGGAATGGTTCCTAGTATAAATTCTTGCTACTATCACCAACCCACAAATCAATACTAACTCAATGACTTGTAACTTAGAAAAAGTCAAAATATCTTAAAAACACACTCATAAAATCTTATACTAGGGAGGCAAGAGTGGGAGGGATAATTTATCACCCTCGGGAAGAAATAGAGACACAATTCACTTGGGGACTAGGAAGAGCTATCAATAACCAAGCAAAGCTTATGGATTTACCACAAAACCTGGAAGTGGCAATAGCAAAGAAGATTTCTTATTTGGTAGTCTATGAGGATTCCGTGATTGTAATTCTAAAAATAATCAAAGCTCAAAAAGCTCTAAAAAGTGATCTCTCTTCAACAGTTCTCAAAATCCGAATGCAAGTCCAGAAATTTGAGAAGGTTAAATTTTACCATATAAAAAGGCACCATAACCAAGTTGCAGACTCGTTGGGTGATAAAGTAGTATCTCTTTGATCAAGGAGTGTTAATGATGGACTATGATTCTTCATCTATAGTTAATTTACCATGAATAAAAATCAAACATTGAGAATGAATTTAATATCCTAACCCATCAAGATCTAGAGATTAAAAACAATATGTTACGGCATTAATTGTATGCATGAGGAATAGCTTGGAAATTTGGAACTAGCAACTGACATTTCTAATGAATTACAACTTATCCCCACCAGTTGTGTCATCAAGAGGGATGGATCCATGCTTCCTACCAGGTGGAGAATTTGGTTTCTCATTCCTCTATATTGTGTTATAATCCAGTAAGCTTGCACGCAACAAGTCTTGAATGCTTCAATCTCATTAGAGCCCACGAACAACAAAGGTGGTTTAGTGATGGAAAAACATGTCAGATAGTTGCAAAAACAAGAGGAAGGAATTGAATGCGAGTAGAGGGTGGGAGCTAGAAGTGGATTGTGAGATATGTATTATAAATGGAGACTGATGGTTCTGGAGGTTTCGTTGAAACACTTGAATTCTAGCAATATAAGCAGGATGGAGAGCCCAGTTCAGTCAAAAGTAGGATAACTTTGAAGGATCAAATGGAGACAAGCATAGCAACTCTCATATCTAAGCAAGGTGATAAGGTAGCTATGGATGCTCGCCCTAATTTTGTTATGATATGTGATCATCTTGAATTGAGGATGACCGTTGTTGATCACTTAAAATTGTGAGTAGATAGGATGGCATTCAAAGTCGACAACATTGAACTCACCGTGAAGACAACAACATTGGGCATCCTCAAGGCGATGTTTGGAGTTGTGGACAATGTGGTTCAGGGAGCTCGAGAAGGCCAACACAAGGAGGAAATTTAGGATCAATCTATGCTCGAGGATCCTCTCCCTCATTCGGAGTCTACTTAGCTAGAACATGAAGAAACCGCAAAAAATGGGCAAGTTGGTAGTTAGCTCTTTAACCATTTTTTATGAGCTACATGTATATATTGTATAATGGAGACTTTTGGAGACTCTTTAAAATAAATGAAGTTATAAGTATAGTCAATAATTGGCCAGTTAGAAGTAGGATCATTTTTGTGACTTTCTAGAACAATGAAGATGAAAAAATCTCTCTGAATGTAAAGGTGTCGGCTTATTCCTAATTGAAGTAATATAAAATGTCCATTTCCTTTTTAAAAAATATGTCTTATACTTATCTTTGTAATCTCATCACAACCAATCAATATTTAAGTGAAATATAATTTATATTTTACATACATCTTACTTTATTTCCAATGTTTGTTTTTTTTATATATAATAATTATATATAAAAATATATTATATAAATTTTATTTTCATTCACCAATTTTCATTGAATTTTAGAGTTATTCAATATTTAACATGTGTAAAGAGGCATCGTAAAATATCACATTAAAGAGTTGTTGTGTTGGGTGAAACTAGTGTAACTTAAAGTTCAAATTAATAGAAGACTGTCGTGTTTTGGTAAAAAAGACATTAATAATAATAATATCCACTCGAATTATGAAAATAATAAACATAAATCAATGTAATCAATTGTTATATTAGAATAATACACAATTTTTTCTTAACACAAAATCATAATATATAATCAAATCATTTAATAATAATATCATATTTATTTAGTATTATTAAAAACATAATTAGTTAATAAATATATCAAATACATAATTAACAATATAAAAATATGAATATATAGTAATATTATAATATATAATATATATAATTATATATATATATAATAAATCTATAATAACTCTAAAATTAAGTTCATTCAACATACAATTAAAATAATAATTCATCATAAGCATATATTTTAGAATTTCATATGTATATTTAATTAATGGCTATATAAAAATTTAAGCTTTACAATTTTTTTCCAACTTAAATATCTATTTATATATCTCGTTAATGCTATATCACATCAATAAATAAAATTATAAAACATGTCAAAAACAAAAATCCCTCATATGTCATTGCATATATTATCAAAATTTTATAATAATTATAAATTGGCCATGACCGTGTTATCCAACCTAGTATGGAAGAAATGTTGTCATGTAGGGTTATGTTATGTAAACATTTTACTTGGTTAAATAATATAAAAATAAAAATAAAATAAAAGTAATAGTTTTAATTGTTAAAAATAAATTAACTCAAGTCAAATTTACTTATTAGAATTAAATAAAGAAAATTAAAAATAACTCTACGTTAAAATTAATATAACTTTAAACTAAAATAATAAGGTAAACTTGTCTTGGTCAAGCTATTGGTGGTTTTGAGCTCCAAGCTTATGAGAACTCATGGTATTGACCCATGGTATTCATGTGTAATATAGCCTATTTAAAGGAGAAAATTAAACCAACCTAAATCCATCTTAACTCTCATGAGATTTAAATATCTTTTAGAGTAAAAAGAGATTTGATCCTTCTCGAGCTTTGTGTAGTTGAGATGGATCTCAGTTGGTCTTAACTCCAAATCTACATCATAAGATATTTGATTGTTTGAAAGTATCAGAGGTGAGTTCCAATAGATCTATAATAATATTAACACCACTATATATTTCCCATAAATTTTAAATATTATCACTAATTAAATCCAACTCAACATACTTTATAGCATATAATTACCTTTTAGAATCTACAACTTTAGAAAACATCCAATTATTTTCTACAATCACGCGCCTTTGAGGGTTTTTTACATGTTGGTGTTTTTAGTGGCTCAATGACCAATTCGGGTGGGGGTTGTTTGTGCCCCTTCCCCTTCGCTTGCTCCTAATACAGATGCTTTTAACTTGTTGGTTGTGAATGGGATAAGGTTTCAGAAGGCAAAGCCTTCTTGTTCTGTCAAGATATTGGAAAAAATCTCGACTGTGGAGGTATTTGTGCCTCAATCAAGAATTCGAGATTTATAATTGCGTGAGTGCATCCTAATCGGCCAATTTATTGGGATATGACCCTCCCTGCATTTTGTGAGGTTGTGATTGGAAAAAAATGGAAATCTATGATCAAGGGTTTTGTCTCCTTGACCTCCTGCAAAAAAGGGTTTTTTTACTTTCTTCTTTGAAAACAAGGAAGATTGAGCCCTGATTTTAAGAAGTGGGCCTTATTTCATGGGGGATCAAGGTTTATATCTAGATCAGTGGAGTCCATATTTTAACCCAGAAAGTGATGTTCCATCTATAGTCCCAATATGGGTGAAACTCCCCTTTTTTCCATTGCATTGTTGGAATGATACCACTTTCATAAGTATTGGCAATGTCATTAGCAAGTATATCGATCATGCTGATCCATAAGAGGGGATTTTATCCTGCACCACCATCTACATGGAAGTGGATCTAGATAAGGGAATCCCAACAACCATAAATATAAATCTGGATAGTTGGTCCCATATCCAAGAGGTAGACTACGACAAAATTCCATTCAAATGCAAAGTATGCCATGAGTATGGCCACTTTGCAAGAAGATGCAAAAATAAATAGGAGGAGAAACAAAAACAAAGGAAGGAGAATAATGACAACCATAAAAAAGGATAAGATGCCCAATAAAATAATAAAACAATCATCCAGTAAAACCAAATCAGACTCAAAATAAAGGGAATGGACCAACCTCCCCCAACAAAAACCAATCTTGGAAGCAGAGAAGGAACCAACAAAGGGAAGAAACATAATAGTAACAACTATGAGGCATTAAATATGGAAAATGAAGAAGGGAAAATCTTATTAAATAACCCCTCCTTACAAGAGATATAAAAAATCGATATGAGGTCCATATCTAAAAAGAATTGATGAAAATATGCCCTCGTTAGAAGAAGATATGGTACCAACACAATAGATCATGGAGTCTTCTATGGAGGATGAATAATTCATCTCTCCTAAAACCACCAGGATGGGGACATCATTTTTGAGTTCAACAAACGAGAAATCGGAGGTTGAGAAAGAAAAAGGACTAGAGAGGCTCTAATGAAAGGCAAGTTGAAATACTAATAGAGAGGTGAGATTGGAGAAAATGGAAAAAGATAAGGAAATGGGCACTCCGTCAATTATAGATCCAAAACTCAAAGGAAGTAGAAACATCAGCAAAGGGGAAACTTTTCCCCTCAACAAGGGGAAAATAAAATAAGATGTAAGTAATGAAGGTTATTTCCTGGAATTGTAAGGAATTAGGGTCAGAAAAAATGATGGAGGAAGTGAAAT
This sequence comes from Pinus taeda, assembly GCA_000404065.3. NCBI lineage: Eukaryota > Viridiplantae > Streptophyta > Pinopsida > Pinales > Pinaceae > Pinus > Pinus taeda. Next base: position 9,362 of record APFE031016056.1, on the reverse strand, counting down.
CATTAATCAAGAAAGAACGACCCTTAGTTCTCTTACTCAAAGAGACAAAAATGGGGGATCAAGAGATCCTTAAAAAAAATTATAATATTTTGAATGGCAGTGGGATTATTTCTATTAATTCAAGAGAAGCCTCAGGTGGTGTGTCCACCTTTTGTAATCAATCTTTGCTTGGGTTTCTTGATCATCAATCATGCGTCTACTAGTTTGTGCCCCTACCCCCTTTGCTCACTCTTGATATAGATGCTTTTAAGTCGTTGGTTGTGAATGGGCGAAGGTTTCAGAAGACGAATCCTTCTCATTCTGTAAATAAATTAGAAAAAATCTCAAATGTGGAGGTATTTGCGCCTAAGTCAAGAAATTGAGCTTTATAACTGGGTGAATGCATCTGATCGACCAATTTAATTGGGATATGATCCTCCTTGCATTTTTTGAGGTTGTGATTGGAAAAAAAATGGAAACCCATAATCAAGGGTTTTGTCTCTTTGACCTTCTACAAAAAAAGGGTTTTTTACTTTCTTCTTTGAAAACAAGGAAGATTGAGCCCTGATTTTAAGAAGTGGGACTTATTTCATGGGGGCTCAAGTTTTATATCTAGATCGGTGGAGTCCATATTTTAACCCGGAAAGTGATGTTCTATCTATAGTCCCAATATGGGTGAAACTCCCCTTTTTTTCCATTATATTGTTGGAATGATAACATTTTCATAAGTATTGGAAATGTCATTGGAAAGTATATTGATCATGTTGAGTCATAAGAGGGTATTTTCTCCTACACTACGATCTACATGGAAGTGGATCTAGATAAGGGAATCCTAACAACCATAAATATCAATCTGGATAGTTGGTCCCATATCCAAGAGGTAGACTACGACCAACTTCCATTCCAATGCAATGTATGCCTTGAGTATGGCCACTTTGCAAGAAGTTGAAAAAAAAGAAATAGGAGGAGAAATGAGAACAAAGGAAGGAGAATAATGACAACAACAAAAAAGGAGAATACGCCCAATAAAAAAATAAAATAATTAGTCGAGGAAACCAAACCAGACTCAGAATAAAGGGAATGGACCAACCTCCCCCAAAAAAAATAAAATCGTGGAAGCAGAGAAGGAACCAACAAAGGGAAGAAAGGGAATAGTAACAATTATGAGGCATTAAATATGGAAAATGAAGAAGGGGAAATCCTATATGATAATCCCTCCTTACAAGAGAGATAAAAAATTGGTATTAGGTCCATATCTAGAAAGAATTGATGAAAATATGCCCCATTTAGAAGAAGATATGATACCAACACAATAGATCATGGGGTCTTCTATTGAGGAGGAAGAATTCATCTATCCCAAAACCACCAGGATGGGGCCATCATTTTTGAGTTCAACAAATGAGAAATCAGATGTTGAGAAGGAAAAAGAACAAGAGAGGCTCTAATGAAGGGCATGTTGAAAGACTAATAGAGAGGTGAGATTGGAGTAAATGGAAGAAGATCAGGAAATGGGCACTCTGCCAATTCTAGATCCAAAACTCAAAGGAAGTAGAAACATCAGAAAAGGAGGAAACTTTGCCCCTCAATAAGGGGAAACTCAACCAAGATGTAAGTAATGAAGGTTATTCCTGGAATTACAAGGAATTAGGGTCAGAAAAATAATGGAGGAAGTGAAACCATTAATCAAGAAATAACGACCCTTAGTTCTCTTAATCCAAGAGAAAAAAACGGGGATCAAGAGATCCTTAGAAAACAATATAAGATTTGGAGTGGCAGTGGCATTATTTTTGTTAATTCAAGAGGAGCCTCAGGTGGTGTATCCACCTAGTGTGATCAATCATCACTTGGGTCGCTTGATCATCAATCTTTAGTCCACTGGATGGTTACCAAATTTCTTAATAACCCCTCAAATTAGGTATGCTCTTTTGATTTTTTTTAACTGAAATGGGTATGAAATTTTTATTAAAAAGGAAAGTTGGGATCCAACCTAGAATAATTACATTTAATCGAAGTTACCAATATTCCTTGGGGGTTTGAGATTGAGCATAGATGCTTAGTCCAAACCCTTAAGTGATCACCCCATGATACACAAATTTTATTCCCTTTCTAGCTAAAAACTTTCCAAAATACTCCCAAGATCCAAATACATTTACATTCCATTTTTCACTATTTTGGTTTGATTTTGATTGGCTTCTTATTTTCCTTGGCGAAATACTTTTGTCATTCTTCCTAACTTGGATCCAACTTGTGTTTTCTACTAAATAGGATGGGTCACCTTTCATAGAATGAGCATTGTGATCTTTAGGTTCTTCCTCGTCTCCGTGATGTGCCCAAGAAATTGATTTTCTAGCATTATTCCTTGAGGAGTCAAAAGGGGATCCACCTTTCACAAGGTTTTGTTGTGAATGAGCTTCCATTGTAACTGAATCTAGAGGTTCATAATTGATATACACTTCTTCCTGACTGATTTTTGTTTCCTTTTCTGAATCTTCTTTGACAAGAACTTCTTTTACGTTTTTGTTTGCTTCTTTCTTACCCCGAGTATCTTCTTCTTCGTATATTGTATAATGTTCAATCTGAGATCCTTCCCACCATTTAGGCCTCCAGTTATTTTTTTGGGATCTATTATTTTACAAACACTTGGGGTAGTTCTTTATTACATGCTATGTTTCATAACATGCTCGATCAAAATGAAACATTTTCATAATCGATATTTTGGATGCATACATATTCTAGAGTCGTTGGGTTTATCTCGGAAGGAAAATCCTTATTAAAATCCATCTCTGTAACACCCTCCTCCCATTTTTACCCAAGCTAACTAATCCACTGGGGTAAACATGTGATGAGAAGCCACTATGATGTGATTCAACCTCCTAGGTCACCTTAAGGAAGTGGAACCAAAAAAACACAGCCAATCTAACCTTCCACACATACTATGTAACCTTTAGGAACCAAACAACCCTTCCAAGTGACCAACCCCTAAGGGAACTTGGAATTTGACTGGTTTGGACCCTCAGTTGCTCCCAAGACCAAGCCTAAAAGTGACTGAGGCCTTCCAGTCACACCCACAACAAGGCATGCCAATGACTGTGGACTTTTCTATCTAGTTCTGAGCCAACAACTCCTGATTCTATGCCACTTTTTCAGGGCCAAGGCTCAGGCCCCTGTCCAAAACTTCATGAAACTTTCAGAAATTATAAATAGCAAGGGATTAAGGATACTAATGCAAACATTGGTACAAGTACTTGACTAGACCCCTACTATCCATGATAGGAATTTCGTCAAACATATCACAATTATGTATTCTACATGTCATAGCAACATATCTGAGCATTGGGATCTCATACCCATCTGAGAATCATTAAGAAACATTGATGCCTTATAAAAATAGTTGCATTATCAACAATTAGGTCATTTATTCATTGTTCATTCGTTTACCAATTAAAACATGATGAGAGACATACATCAGCATTGTTATAAAACATACTCATAATCAACATATAGACAACATAAATAACAAGGATATAACATTCATATAAACCACATAATAACAAATACATTTACCCGTCAAATACAAGAGGAAAATAGCTCTTATTGACATATGCAAAATGCATCTAGGTCTAGGACTTCCACGAATCAGCCGACCATAGATTGAGTTGAACCAAATCTTTCTTTTAGCCAACACCCTTGTGCCATATTCCAAGCATGAATGTGGGATCTCATGAAATAAATCAAACAAACCAAATCAGGGCTTCCAGAGGCAATACCACCTCAACCCTCAATTAATTATTCCATTTCCCAGATGTACACCACTCACCGTCACCAGATTGGTCTCTACCCAAGTTGTTAAGGGCTCTAGAGTGTTTGTTCCAACCAGGGCTTCCAGGACTAGTAACTCAACCCGCAACAATTTCCAGGCTTCCAAAGTGTTTGTCCAACCTGGGCTTCCAAGATTAGTAATTCAACCCACCAAGGGCTTCTAGAGTGTTTTTCAAACCAAGGCTTTTAGGACTAGTAACTCAACCCAAGCTATTATAGGGCTTCCAGAGTGTTTGTCCAACCAAGGCTTCCAGGAACCAGTAACTCAAACCATAGCTAAAGGAACATAAGAACCAACAAAAAATAAAAGGGAAGTAACCCACAACACCATGGTTATCCCGGAAATGGAAAGTCTATGAAAAACCACTATCAATCCAAGCAATCCTCCATGCCAATGACAGATCATATCCAAGAAACCACATGCATATGCCATGCATACCAAAACTATCAAGGAAATCATACATGCAACCAGTACCTGCAAGAAAAACCAGTTGTAGCTGTTGACTCCAATGTCCTTTGCGCTTTCCTAATCCTCTTTTTCTTTCTTGCTCCAAATCCCAAGTATGCCACACTCCTCCAAGAGCGCTCCAAGAAACCTCTAAGTGTCCAAAAATATGTGAGAGAGAGAGAGAGAGAGAGCATAGAATGAGAGCTCCAAAACTAAATTGACAAAAGGTACCAACTGATCCTCAGAAGCCTTTTTATTAACGAGGCCTCTATTTTCTTCATTTTTCCATTATTTTCCTTCATTTTCCTCCTCACATGAACTTGTGACCTTTCACCTCCCTTTTCTTCTATTTTCCATTATTTTCATAAATAAAATGCCAATAAATGGCTCATGCCTTTCTAAAGCCTTTGTCATTGTCTTTTCCAATTTCCATAGCCATTAATTAATCAAAAGTGATCCCCATATCTATGTTTTTCCCAACATTCAGCTTGGAATATGTGTCCCATGAACTTAGTTATTATTTTTCCTTTATTAACTTTATTACATGGATTTTAGACTAGGGTTGTTACAAAACCCTCCCCCTTGGGGGAACACCATCGTTATTGTTTAATGACACCAACAAACAACAATACCATTGAAAATCATAACATACTTCCCATGGAGCTTTATAACTTAGCTTGTTGTAGTATTTACAATGATCATCCTACTAAGAAGCAAACCAGCATGACAAACAAAACAACATGACAACTGTTAGTGTCAGTCTTTCTAGCCTTCCTCCAGTGATGAAATATGCTCTTACTAAGTGGTTTCAGAGTGTTAAGGTCAAATTTTGTCTTTTCAAAGAGTTTTCAAGCAAAATTTGGTCACTAGGCATTAGGTCTAGGGTTTGTTTTCACTCCTTCTAAAGTTGTCCAAATGTCGGTCCATGTCATCATTTAGATGAGTCTATCATCATTCATAGAGTTTTCATTATCATGTCAGTGTCTAATGAGTCATTTTATGTCTTGTTCATGCTTCAGTTGCGCCCAAGTAAGGTCATTTCCCTCTCCTAGGGTTTTGAAGCCATTTTCTCTCGGATGGTCAAATCATCGGAAAAACTTGTTTCCTGATGTTCATATACCTTCCCCTATCCTTAAATTACCTTATAAAACACTTTCCATCCCTTAGATCTGCCAAATTCCTCATTTTTCCACAAACCCTAGTTTCTAGCTACAACATGGCAATTTTCCAGGTTGGGTCTGTGTTTTTCCCTTTTGAATCCCTTCCCCTCACTCAATCTCTGAGATTCCACTTTCCCCTACTTCCTAACATCCCTCCCCACTCCAAAAAATTTCCCCAAGAATTTAGAAGCCCCCTATCCCCTTCATCTCGCTTCATTTCGACAGAATTCCTTGTTCCTCACATCGGGACAAGTTTCCCTTAAATGATGTTTCAAAGCAATAAAAGATGAATTTTTGGAAACTGAGAGAGGTTTTTGTCCAGAACATTCCAAATAAGAAAAACCTCTTTCAATTTTTACACATGTGTCATGGTTTGAGAGAAATGTCAAGAATACGTTGCCTCAGGAGAATTAAAGACACCTCTGAAGTGACCTTGGGAAAATCAAATTTTCTCCTAGCTTGGTTGGCCAAATGATTTGATTGATGAGTAAACTGATAACTAGACACAGATAGATTTCCAATGAGCTATCATTAGCTAAATTTGGGGTTGAGGAAGGCATTCAAAAGTTGACTGCAACAGCACTCTTCTTTCAGGCAGCCTCATTTGGCACTTTTTGACCAGTCTTGGGAGATTTGATTTTTGACAGGTCAAATCAACTCCAAATTGAAAAATTCTACTTGGTTTGGAAATTATACTCAAAGACCTTTCCAACGCACCATCCTGCGCCCGATTCCGACACCAGGAAGGCCTCCAAAAGCCTCCTGAAAAAGGGGCACGACCACTCGAAATAGAGGTGCGACCAGTTGGGTGGGGTGCGACCACTCAACGCCGCTCCCACAGTGCATTTCCAGAACTGGTGCGACACTCAGAGAGGTGAAACCACTCGAGCTGGGTTTACCAAAAAACCGCCTAATCACTGAAATCACTCTCCCAACTGCCAAATCGACCAGGTAAGCTCTAAATTCATCCATGATAACAAGGAATGAGTGAATGATGACATGTCTAATGGTTTTCTCCTTTAAGATTTGCAGGAGAAATGGTGAATTTAGCTGTTGTTAATGTAGGCAATTATGCTAGGGTTTGTGTGTTGTCTCAAGGTTAAATCCCTCTTATCCCATCCTTGTTTCCTTTTCAATTAAATTCACAAATGTTGCTACATGTTTATCTTATTATTTCATTTATTTCATTTGCAAGAAATACAAAGTTTCCCATCCCATATTCCTACAAAATCTATCCCTCCCCAAATTTCTTCACTAAACCCTAATGCCCTTCATATTCCAAACAAACCCTAAATGCCCTTCCCACTTCCCACAGCAAACAAATTAAATGGACCAACAGCAAGGAAACAAAACAAAAGAATAAAAAAAAATATATATAGAAAATTGATGTGAAAAGAAAAATAACAATAAAATGCCAAAATGACCCAAATATGAAAAACAGAGATATTGTTGGGTATAAAAAAGAGGCAGGCTGCTGTTATGATATTTATAAAAAGAAAAATTAAAGAATACAGCTGTATATATTCCGAAAATGGACATATTGCTGTGGTTTTGGTCTACAAAATTATGTTGCTGTGCTTCCCAAAAAACAAACCCTGTTTTCCGTTTCTCTTTACCTCTTGAAGTTGTCAAACTCCTTTTGACAAAAATGCAAATGAAGCCCTCTTTCCCTTACAACCAAATGTACATGAATCCCTTTCAAATAACAGTTTGCTTCATGATGTACATTAAAGGACACATTGACGGACAAAAACTCAAATGAATAATGTGGTCTCATACCCCCCTGTTGAAATATATGTTCTTTCCCTCGGTCACCTATCATACATGTTTTCCCTTATGATAAAATCCTAATAAGGTATTTCGTTGCAAATGATTTCCTGAAAGATGAGATGATATGTTAACATTTTGTGAAATATCCCTAAAAATTCCTGTTTTTATTTCCCATTCCTTATTAAAAATCCCTCCCCTAACATTTCCCTTATGATTTTTTCCCCTTGAAAACAGCATACTTCTCAGCATTTTGCAGGCAGAGGCAGCAGTTCTATTTATCTTTCAGCTTGCTCATCTTGTTCCAAAACCATGTCAAACACCGAGAGTTATGAGCCAAGTGATGACCATTCATCATATACAGAGGTGGAGGTACAGCAGAGGCTTCCTAAGAAAGGTGGTCACCATAGGAGACAGGAACCTACTTCTTTGGCAGCATTGCAAGCTTGTCCTTTGGCAATGAATGGTTTTCGGTACATGTCATGTTTTCAGTTCTGTGAGAGGCTTGCTCAAATTCAGCATCATAGCGAGTTGGCACGTTTATTTGTTTTGCACCTTCATGATGGGCAGGTCACTCTTGCAGGGGTGAATTTTGTACTATCTCCAGAGATGATTTCAGAGGCTATCGGGATACCAAATGTGGGTGAGGTGTGGCCCAAGCGCAAAATGCTGGATTATGTTTATTTTGAGCCATATGTCAGGCCAGCATTCATGAGTCACTTGTCAGGGGTCTTTCCCTTCAGATTCCTCCGGGGGGAGTATGCTCCAATCATGCGGTTTATCATGCATTACTTTACATGCGAGGGAAGATTTTTACAGGTCTTCTCTTGTCACATTCGCCTGTTGATGCACTTTA
>APFE031016054.1:0-18236 GCA_000404065.3 Pinus taeda | reverse complement strand
ACACAAGAAGAACTGAATGAGAGAGCAAGAAGAAATCTTCTTAAAATGGCTGACTTGGAACTTCCTGCATAGGTATTCTCTCTGCCAAACCCTCAAGCAGGAGCAGCTGCCTCATCCTCCACAGCACATCAGGAGGCAGTCCAAACTACAAGTCAAGCTCACAGCAAAGGCAAGGAGACAGAGATGGAACAAGAACAGGTACAACAGGTACAGGTTCAGCAACCTCAACAGGTACAACAGCCACAAAAGGAGCAGCCAGGGCAAGGAGAACAGACAGCAGAGGCCCCAATGGTCACAGAACAACAACCAAAACAAATGGCACCTCCCAGGCAAGACTCAAGAATTGATTCTTCTGTCCTCCAAACCCCACAAAGAGAGGACGTAAACAGGAAAAGGGACAGAGAGACTCCCCTTACTGACTCACCAACTCAAGGGGAGAAAAGGCAAAGTTTAAACCCTTTTTCTGAAGAAGAAATGCCAATAGGGCAAACTTTAGGTACAGGCCTGCCCAGCATGGAGGCCTCAGCCAGTTCCTTCCAACAAGAACAAGAGAGGGCAGCAGGAGGAGAAGTTAGCTCCTCAAGCCAATAGAGGGAAGGCGAGAAGAGCATCAAGCAACAATTTAAGGACATCAAAAAGAGAAATGAATCCTTAAGGCTGCAATTATATAATCATTTATTAAAAATGGCTCCCACTAACCAGCAAAGACTCATGTCTGCCTATGATGCACATGAGGGTAAAATGATAATGAGCCATTTCACACCAGCAGTGTAGCAACCGCAGTCAGCTGCCGATTATATCAGGACCAACCTTGAGGTCCTGGGCAAGGACATCCATCCAATGGATCAGATTGAATTGCACAAACAAACGGGTGAGATGGTGTATGCCACGTTGGCAGACCAGACCTTGGTGAACTATAGGCTACAAAATAGCCTAAATAATACTGCTGCACAACTTGAGCTGGAAAGGGCTTCCTCTCAAGCAAAGGACAACAGGATCAAAGCTCTAGAGGAAATCATAATAGAGCTTGGACATGATCCTAAAGATGTCAAGGCAGTGCAGGAATTCTGAAGCTGAGGGATGCTGATATGGCAGCACTAAGGAAAATGATAAAAATCCCAGCAACTCTTCATCCTCAAACAGAAGAGATTGCCCAGCTCAGACAAGACAAGGATGCAGCTGCTATGCTGGTTACATTATATAAAGAGTTCATCCACACACAAGAGAAGCTGCAGGAATCAGAGGCTACCCTTCAGGCAGCATTGCAGCAAAAGTTGGCAAGACAAACCTCACAACCTCCTCCAGAAAACAATTAATCTGGAGAAAGCTCCTCAAACCACTGCTCCTCCCAGTCAGCAAACACAACAAGCAGCATTGTCCACCTCAGCACCAACCACAGAGCAGGCTGAAAGCCTTGACATGCAAAAGCTGAGGAATGAGATTCAAGCCTTGGAGGCTCAAATGTCAGAGTTGAATTAGGCCAAAGACACTCTGGCTAAAATCAATGAGAAATATGACAAGTCCAAGCAGAAAGTGGCTGAAAGAGAAAGAGAGGTAAAGGCTCTCAAAAAGAGAATAACTAAGCTAGAAAAGGAGCTCACACTGGACAAGGTGACAACTGAGCTCAAAAGGATCCTATGGGCCAATATTGGCCAGTCCATCACAGACCAGTGGGAGTACATTGAGGCCATTCATGAGCAAATGGCGCTCATTGGAAAAGCACACAGAGAAATCCAAAGGGCAAGGGCATCTCTAGGCAACATGCCTGAGATTGCCACCAGAATGATAAATGTGCTTAACTACAGGACAAGCTCCCAGTTGATCAAAATGGGAATTGCTAACAGGACTGAGACCATTTCAATGATCAAAAGGGTCCTGACACTAAGAAACCTGGTTCAGACCCTGGAAAGAAGAAGCCAGGATATGCAGGCAGATATCAATAAGTTCCAGGACAGGTTCATGGCATTACAAAACAGGGGTCTTCCTAGCCTGACGGAGCCATCAGGAAGACTACTCTCACATGAAAAATATGTCAAGAGAGTCAACACTTTTGCTGCCAATCAGATTGCAGAAATAGCAAGCACATCAGCAGAAACATGGCCAGCAACAGGACAGATCCTTTTCAATAGGGTGGAGAGCTTATTCTTCATTATGCATGAAATCACTCACTTGTTTGATGAGCCTCCCCATTTTTACAAGTATACAGAGGCAGATGAGACCATGGGGTCAATTTTGAGGCATCAGTTGCCTACACAGGAAGTGTGGAATAATTTAATACAATTACTGTTAAACCAAAGCTAGTAATTATATTTTTCTTTTTGAAAAATTTAAAATTTTCATACACAGGAAGATAAGGATATATCAGCAGGTATGCAGAAAGAGGCTAAGCCAACTCTGCACAATTATTCGGCCACCACAGCAGCACTGGCAGTCACAGGTGACAGGGCCGAAAAGCTACAGGAGGACAGAGCTGCATAGACACGTCATTTAGCAGTTATAACAAAGCGCTCAACCGACTCAGTGAGCTCCAAAGGTCAAAATATTCTGACAGGAGTAAAGAGCACTTATGTTGTATTAAAAGTTGTAATAACTTCTTATCTACTATTCCTGTACGAGTTAAAGAACATATTTTATCTCTCAGATGACTCAATGCCTGAGATATTTTGTATGAAACACTTCTATATATTCCCCCTCTCATAAGTTAGCAGGGGTTGGACGTTGGATGTCAGATATTATTCATACCTATTCTATTGTTCTTCTACTGTAACTCTGAGAGAAGTAATACAAATGATGATGGAATTTCCAAAGCTCTGTGTTGCTTGATGTTTTTTGGTGTTTAGCTGAAAGTTGCAGGATTCCTACATATCTCATGGCACAATAAGTTTCTCTTATAAACTCTTTGTTATGTGTTTTGTTATCTTTCATATCTCTTTCATGTTTCCTGTGTTTTACAGTTAATAGCAAGGAAAAAGAATAGTTCCAGGACTTAATCACAGATTACCCTGAACTCAATCTAAGCTATTTTGAATGTTCTCTTCAGTTATAGTAATGAAAGCGTAATTCTTAATTGCTACCCTTTCACACTATTTCTTCACAGTGATTATTGTTTCAGGAATTCAAGTTTGCTCCTGAGGAATACATCCATTTCTCACACCTCAGCTTAGTGAAAAATTCTTAATTGCTTTTCACTGGTTGTTTACACTCCATCATCACAATTTCAAGTTTGTTTCATGAAGTATCTAAATGGCCCTGTAACTCCAGCTGCTCAAACTCAAGATTTCAAGAAACCAATAGCCATGGACTCCATTGCCCAATGGACTAACTTTATCTACAGATCTCCACTTCAAGCACAGAAAGACATCGTTCCAACCAAACACAAAACCAAAACCTTCACTTCATAACTAGCCTAATATCTTCACAGAACAGAGACAAACCTTATAGAGAGAGCCCTCTCTGATTACAGCTGGGCTAGAGGCTGTAGTCCAAAGATTGGTTAGTGGTTACCCTGGCCGTATTCCCTTGGGATTCATAGGGAACAACCTAGGTGTTAACATAAATGCCGACTCCACTGGGGAGCTCTTCGGGATTTAGAAAAAACTATATATCTGCTAAAGTTACACTTGAAATCTAAAAATCAGTCAAGAATCCTTCAAAGCTATTTTTGTACCAACACTTACAGCCTCAAGGAAGAGTTGATTCAGAATCTTCATACTCGTTTTAAGATACTATAGCCTTTTCAAGATCTTGTCCAGTCCTTGCAAGATACAAATTTTCCTAAAAAACTCAAAAAGACTAGCTCAGAAACTGGCTCCCAAGAAGAATCTTCGGTACACTAGGGAAAATCCTGACCCAAACCCACCTACTGTCTTTGAAAATCGTAATACAATCCCTAAATTTATCAAGAAGCAGCAAGGGCTAGATTAGCTTGCTGACTTAAGTCCAGAGACAGTTCACCCCAACCCCATCTCCACTCCAATCAAGGTTCTTTTTCGGTCCACCCCTAATTCTCCTAGTTCTCCATCCACATCTCAAAGCCCCCCCTCCCACATCCTCATCCCCCACACATACCCCCTTGACCAACACTCTAGGCTCTGCTATACCTGTTACCCATGTGGTACCCATTGTTCCTTTTGTCCCAGTTGTCCTTTTCAATCCCCCAAACCTTGTGAATATGGCTATGAGGTATGCGCCTCTGCAATTACCTGCCAATCCTGCAGCTTTACCTCAGGATTACCAAGCCAAAATCTCATATTTTGACTCCACTAGCCCTTACTCTGCTACTCAGCATGCCAAGAGAATGCAGGATCATTTTGAGAACTATGAGATAGATGATGAGAGTGTGAGGATGAGAATTTTTGTCCAAAGCTTAACAGGTGATGTCCGAACTTGGTTCAGATCACTTCTTGCAAATACCATCACAACCCCTGATGAGCTTTACCAAGCCTTTACCAACAGATGGGAGAAAAAGAAGGATCCCTTGCATATACTTGGTGAATATGACATGATTAAGAGAGGTCCTCAAGAGACATTTCTGGAGTATTGTGCTAAGTTCAACAATGTATACAATGCAATACCCCAAAACTTAAGACCTCCTCCTGATTTGGCCTTATACAAATTCCCTGATGGATTTGACCCTGACATGGCTTATCAATTAAAAGAAAGAGCCCCTCAAACCTTGGAATAAGCACAAAAGGTTGCTGTCACAGTCGAAGCTAACCTAATTGCTAAAAGGAACAGGGCAAGATTGAAAAAAAGAGTTGCCTTCAAAGAGGAGCCCTCAGCCTTTGACCAGAAATTTGATGCAATAATATCTGGTATGAAGAGGTTGGGTGACAGAGTAGAATCTATGGAGAGAAATTCATCATGGGAAGCACCACAAAACAACCCTAACAAAAATCCAAACTTTAGGAGAAACCAAAACCCTAATGTGGGCAAGGCTAACTCTGATCCAGAGATAAGACCCCCGTTTTAGGAAAACTATGCTGAAACATCCACTTCAGATGAGCAAGTGGATGACACCCACATTCACCTAATGGGCCTTGATGATGAGCACCAAGTTTTCCTAAGTCAAGAAGATCATGAAGACGAGGAAATTAAACAATTCCAAACCAAGTCAGGTGATTCATTTGACTTCAAACAAGGCTATGACACAGCTGTTTATGAAGTTCATAAATAATACAAACTAAGAAGTAGAACTGTAAACATAACACAGCCTGAAAAAACAAAGGACAGACTGCAGCCTAAGAGTGCCATAGTAACAGAACCAATGAACACAAATGATTCACTTACAAAGGAAGTAACCATTGAAGAGATTACTGAACAACTTCCCTCAACACAGAAGCCACTAGCTACATCATCTTTACAACCCAATCCAAGAAAAGTTCCACAAGAGATGAATGAAAAACAGAAGCCCCAAGATCAAGTCGAGGATCAAAAAGAAACCTTACTTAACAAAGAAAAGATGGTCACCCACAACACTAAGGTTTAGATTGAAAAACCCTTTGATTTGGAAGCTGAAGTTGGCAAACTGAAAATAGCCATTCCTCTTGCAGAACTAGCCAAGCATGACATCTACAAACAACAGATCAAGAAGTCCCTCCAACTCACCCGAGACAAAGACAATGTCAATGTCTTAGATGACACCCCAGAATTGTTGTTTGGTCTAGAGGTTGATGGAAAAACAGCAGGCATAGGGATATTAGCCTTTTATGTTAGCTTGCATATCCATGATAAGATACTACACAATGCAATGTTTGACTCAGGTGCCTCTCATAACCTGATGCCAAAATCAGTAATGGAAAGGCTGAATCTAGATATTACTAGGCCATATAAGGACCTATTCTCATTTGATTCCAGCCAAGTTAAATGTCTAGGCTTGATAAAGGATTTGTGTGTATCCCTGGTCCAATACCCAAATAAAACAATCTTGATGGATGTTGTTGTTGCTGATATTCCACCCAAGTATGGAATGTTATTGTCAAGATCATGGGGGGCTAAACTTCAAAGGTCCCTTCAATTAGACATGTCATATGCCACAATTACAGTCTTTGGTCAACCCAAGAGACTATATAGAGAGTCACTCATGAAATACATGGTCAGCACTGAAGAAAAGCCTCAAAACTTCCCCATATATGTTGTCCATTCTGACATAGACTCATATATCCTTTTTAATGACAATACAGGTCACACAAATAATGAAGAAATCCAGACAATCAAAACAGATCTGCATATCAATGAAGGAACTCCTGACATAGAAACATGGGTTGAGTCAAAAGATGGAAGTGTTCAAGAGGACAAATCAAATGATGATGAAACCAAGACACTCAAACAAGATCAGGACTTTAATAAACGAACTGCTCCTCTAGAAACAAAGCTGATCCCATCAAATGAGAAGACTGTCCTAAAAGTCAAACTAAATGAAGAACCTAAACTTCAACTCACAAGTCCAAACCACAGAGATATTATTCAGCCTCCCCTAGAACAAGAGATCTTATGGTTCCTAGAATTTGATGGGTCAGTCAATAAGTTGGGGGCAGGAGCTGGAGTTTGGATACATAACAAACAAAACAACCATGCAGAGGGCCGAGCCTACAGACTGAACTTCAGGTGCACTAACAACATGGCTGAGTATGAAGCTCTCTTACTAGGCCTCAAGTTAGTAAAATCCCTACAAGCCATAAGAGTTTCAATCTTGGGAGACTCAGACCTAGTTATCCAACAAGTGAAAGGCAATTTTGTCACTAATGACAAAAGACTGAGATCCTATAGGTCTGCTACTACTGAGCTACTAAAGTCCTTCACTGAATTCTAGATTGTCAAATTTCCTAGGGCTCAAAATCTTCATGCTCATAGTTTGGCCACATTTGCAAGTACCTGTAAGCTGCCTTTTGAGCCCCATCACTGTTTCACAGCCGAGATAAAACACAGACCATCTGTCCCAAATAATGTCAAGGACTGGCAGGTATTTGATGATGACACACAAATAAACAATTTCTTGACTTTACAGGAAGAGTTTTCAGGTCTAAACATTGACACTAAGACAGCAAGTCAATCACAAAGACTTGAGACAGCAAGTCAATCACAAAGACTTGAGACAGCAAGTCAATCACAAATACAGGGTAAACAGAATAGCCAAGCAATATCACCCAAAACAGCTAATCAAATACTACACCCTACAATCTTCAACAAACACAACATACAAGAAATCCAACAAAGTAAATGTGAAGAGATAGCTGATTATGAAACTGAAGTGCTACCATTAAAGGACAATTTTCTTCCAACAAGCTTAGCTCCTTTAGAAGACATTTTTGACTCCAATGATGTTCCTAACAAACCAAAATTGCAGCCCATCAACACTGCCATAGAAGAATATAACATCGGGACTGATAGACAACCTAAAGTCATAAAACTGTTTGCTGCATTACCTTCTGACCAAAAGCCTAAATACATTGACCTTTTTAAAGAGTTTCATGATGTTTTTGCATGGAGTTATGAGGATCTAAAATCCTATGACACCTCTGTAATACAACACACTATCCCACTCAAGCCAGATCAAAAGCCCTTTAAACAAAAATTGAGGAGAATCAATCCTATGCTCCTCCCAGCAATGGAACAAGAGGTACAAAAAATGTTTAAGGCAGGCATTATAACACCAATCAGATTCTCTGATTGGATTTCAAACTTAGTCCCCACAAGAAAGAAGACTGGTGAAATAAGGCTCTGTGTTGATTTAAGAAACCTGAACCAAGTATCCTTAAAAGGTAATTACCCCTTACCCAAGATGGATCACATCTTGCAGAGAGTAGTGGGGGCTTCAAGGATTTCCCTACTTGATGGGTTCTCAGGCTTCAACTAGATCTTAGTTCATCCTGATGATCAAGACAAAACAGCATTTACAACCCCATGGGGAACCTTTAAATATGTTAAAATGCCTTTTGGGTTGAAGAATGCAGGGGCTACATTCCAAAGAGCAATGGAAATTGCTTTTTCTAAGGAGATTCATGACTTTCTTGTCATTTATTTAGATGATCTCACACCTTTCTCCAAATCTGACCAAGAACATCTGAAACATTTAAGGCAGATATTCATAACTTGTAGGAAATATGGAATTTCCTTAAATCCTAAGAAATCCTTGTTTGGTTTGGAGGAAGGCAAACTGTTGGGTCACATAATTTCCAAAGATGGCAACATAATTGACCCAGACATAATCCAGGCCATCCTACAAATGCCTCATCCAAGAAATATAAAGGAATTACAAGCCTTTCTGGGGAAAATCAACTTTCTAAGGAGATTTATCCCAAACCTGGCTGAACTAAGTAGATCACTCAATAACATGCTTAAAAAAGATTCAAAAGTAAAGTGGAAAGTAGAAGCAAATCAAGCTTTTGAAGGTATCAATTCTACCCTCAGTCAAACCCCAGTCTTAACCAACCCTCAATTTGATAGGGAATTCATCATATTTTCCTTTGCTTCCCAACACACAATTGCTGCTGTTTTACTACAGAAAGATTACCAAGGAAATGAGAAACCCATTGCTTTCTTTAGTAAAGCTCTTAGAGATGCACCCCTCAAGTACCAGATCATGGAAAAGAAAGCATATGCTTTGGTCAAAGCTATTAAGGACTTTAGGATCTACATCCTATACTCCCATGTGATAGCCTATGTACCAAGCGCAATTGTTAAAGACATACTTACTCAAGAGAACTTAGAGGGTAGAAGAGAAAAATGGATTGCAAACATTCTATAATTTGATATTGAAATAAAACCTACAAAACTAACAAAAGGGCAGGGCTTGGCCAAATTAATGTCTGAAACAAATTTCCAAGCCTTGGACATCAATCAACTGGACGGTGAACCGGAGCTGGCGACTCCAAAGATCAATGTAGCCTTTGAACAATCCCCCTGGTATTCTGATATCTGTTATGTGTTACAAAACCTGTGTGCTCCCCCAGGGCTGTCCAGAACTAAGTGTAGGTTCTTAAAAATGAAAGC
Source organism: Pinus taeda (assembly GCA_000404065.3). Lineage (NCBI taxonomy): Eukaryota > Viridiplantae > Streptophyta > Pinopsida > Pinales > Pinaceae > Pinus > Pinus taeda. Next base: position 9,245 of record APFE031016054.1, on the reverse strand, counting down.
TTTAAAATTCTGTGCTATAGAGGGCAATCTGCTTTGGAAAAATCATGAGGGTATCTTATTAAACTGTTTAATTGAAAATGAGGCTAACAAAATCATGGAAGAATTTCATGCAGGTGATTGTGGTGGACATTTGTATTGGAAGTCCACTGTGGATAAGATACTGAGAGCTGGTTACTACTGGCCCACTCTTTTCCCTGATATCAAGAAATTTACCACTTCATGTCATAAATGTCAAGTGTTTGAAGGAAAAAGACAGTTATTGCCACTACCTTTAAGGCCTATTGCAATAGAGAGACCATTTCAGCAATGGGGCTTGGATTTCATTGGAGAAATTAATCCCTCATCTTCAGGCCAACATAGATGGATTCTAACAGCTACAGACTACTTCACAAAATGGATTGAGGCAGTCCCATGCAGACAAGCAAATGACTCCACTATCCTTCAGTTTCTGGAGACCAATATCCTCGCTAGATTTGGATTCCTTGATAAGATAATAACAGACAATGCTGCTGCTTTTATATCTAAGAAGATGGTCAGCTTCTGCCACAAATTCCACATTACTTTGGGCCATTCTACTGCATATTATCCCCAAGGAAATGGCCTTGCAGAATCATCAAATAAAAGCCTGGTAAACATGATAAAGAAGGTGTTGGAAGAGAACAAAAATAATTGGCATAAGAAACTTGTCAATGCCTTATGGGCAGATAGATTAACAACCAAAAGATCAATTAGGGTCAGCCCATATTAGTTAGTCTATGGATTAGAAGCCAAATTTCCTTCATCACTAGGGATCCCTGTTATGAAGCTACTTCAAGAAAGTCAAGCTGAGCCCAATGATATGCAAAGGAGAGTAAATCAAATTATATGTTTGCAGCAAACCAGAGACCAAGTTTATAACAGAGTTCAAATCCTACAAGAGAAGCTCAAGAAAGCTTTTGACAGAAGGACCAAGGCTGAGGATCTCAACATGGGTGACAAAGTTCTCAAGTGGGGTTCAAGAAGAGAAAATAAAGGAAAACATGGAAAGTTTGATTCCCTGTGGAGGGGACCATTTATCATCCAAGCAGTACAAGGAAATAACACCTACTTTCTTAAGAATCTTGATGAAACTGATTTGGATGAAGGTCCTGTCAATGGCAGGATGCTGAAGCACTATTTTGACTACCTTCCCTAAATATAGTATGGCTGCCCTTGTACATAATTTACTGCGTATAGTGTTGTCTCTAAGCATGTGAATAACTTAATTTCAAGGATCTTGCAGAAGCAGGAAAAGACTGTACTTCAGCAAGTGTTATAAATATGACAGTTTACAATTTTGAGGTTTCAAGGGTGAAAAACTCCAAATTTGGAAGCAGTAGCCAAAGGACCAAGGCATGCTGACCTGCTGTTCTTGGTCTTTCAAGAAGAAAAACCATCCCCATGTGGAGCCATTGTTGGATACCTATACCAATAGGTTTCATATTTCATGGTGGGCAAATTCAAATGCCAAATATGCTCTGCTTTGCTGATACAAAGATCCCATATTTCCAAGGAAAGGCAAGGTGTGTACATGCCTTCATGATTATTAAATTTTGATGGATGGTCCAACAGTGTAATCTGGAGCATGCCATGTTTCAATTTTCTGTTGTAGAATAGAGAAAGAAAGTCTGTCCAAACTGTTTAATCTTGGCAGATCAATAGTTAGGCAGAGAAGCTAAGGTTCCCAACTGCTTAATCTGGGGCCTTGGAAGCAATAAGGGTAGTATTAGGTAGGCAATCAAAAGAAAAAGCCAATGGAAAAGAAAAGGCACATAAGGGTCTGCAAGTCCAAGTGCACCCTCCAAGAAGAAACAAAATATGCTAGGCAAATAGATGGGTAGGCAGATTTGGTTGCAGAAGTGGTTTTCCGTCCAAACTGAATCTTGCTGATCAATACAAGGAAAATAGCACAATGGAGCATGTCTAACTTCCCTTTTTCCTGATTTATCAATCATTACTAACATCCCTTCACCAGTTGTGTTTATGAAAGAAATTCAAGGTTTTATGTTGGTTCTCGATTCCTTTAAGAGCCACATTTCTTGTGCAAAATTCTTTTCATTTTGATCTACTCCCTAAACTAAGTTGTTTTCAAGAGAACTTAGTAATATCACTCCTCATTCACCTTCTCCCTCCATATGAACCTTTAACTTCTATTATCTAACTCCCTATGTCACCCTTTCCCTACTATTATAACACCATGGTGTATAAACTCCAAACATTCTATAAATATCCCCTCCTTGGCATTATAGCCATATGATTCACTACCAGGGAATCAAATTGACATCTGGTCAGTTTGAGAACCAAGCCTAACCTCTTTTTGACCTTCAGAAACTCATCTACTTAGCCAACCCTTCACTTCGCCTAAGAAACCTTGAAAAAACCATTTTTGCACCCTTAGACCCTCTCAAAAGGCAAAATATATGGATAAACCCACTTTGTCCACCTTATCCTAAGTCTGGGACCCATTTGCGCTTTTATGCGAAATTGTATAAAAACCCACTTAGCCTAAGTTTTAAATGCCATGCGCGATTTTGAAAAATTCATTGAAAAACCATAGTTTTCCGCCTTATCCTAAAAGTTTTCGGACATGTGTGATTTAATAAAGAAATACATTGGAAACCATGAAAATCATTGACATTTCTAAGGGCCCCGTCGGGCGCAAATCCCAAAGAAAATAATATTCTAATACCCGCCCGACGCCGTATCACCCGCGCAGATCATCGGCCCGCCGACCGTCCGATCAAGCGCTTTTCATCCGACGGTTGACGCGGATATCAGATCGGCCCCGACGTCCGAAAGATATCGTCCGATATTTGTCACAAGCTGACGTCAGGCCTGGTCCACGCATCGCCCCCAAATTGTATCGGAGCCCCCTCTGACAGATTTCCCTGCTGTATCAAAAGCGGTGCGATATGATACCGCCGTGGTTTCCGGTTCTCCGCCAATCCGCCTGCCTGCGTCAGCGCCGCGTCACTGCCTGCGTCATCACCGTGTCCGCAACCCCTGTCCATCATTGCTCCACCTGTCTGCCACCTCACCACCCCTGTGGACCATTCATAGGCCGCCACGTCACCTGATGACATCATGTTGACGTCATCCGTAAAAGGCGCGAATGTCCCAAAAAAGGCCATATTTTGTCAAATTTTCACGTTTTTCTGCACTTTTTGCAAAAACTGTTGTTGCACCCTCTGCATGCATTTTACGACCAAAATTGCACCAACCTGCTCAAATCGACCTGGAGACCTTCGGCGCGCCTACCCACCTGCATTTGTGACCCGGACCATTAAGTTTACCAGGTATTTATCCCTGCAAGTCTTCTCTAAGCCTGGTTTTTATCTGCAATAACTGAGAACTCATTTAAAGGCATTGAAAACGCATAATTTACCGGTGAATTCCTTGCACCCAGTTCCCACTTGGAAATTGAACGGTCAAAATTCATTAGCCGAGCCTATTTAAACAAGACTTTCATCAAAAACCTGCATTCTGTTCGCGCAGTCGTGAACAAGAAACCTGAAACCTACATCTAATTGTTGAGGAAGGTCTGTTAAAGACAAGGATTTTCCTTCTCAAGTGACTGTTAGCAGTATTTCAATTGCTTCAAGCTCACCCTGTCATCCTCTGTTTCGCAATTCGCCTCTTCATCCAGGCAGTACTCTTTTTCTGTAGCACAGTCTAGTAACATCAACCTATATACAAAACAGAGTTTAATTAACCATGGACACTCCAGTTGCACCTGTGGCCCTCAATGTTGCTCCTTTGAATGCCCCTCAGAGAGAATTGGAGTGGCAAGATTTAGCAGACCTGGATTACCAAATCTGAGAGGACTCCTTAACACACAGCAAGTTCCACCTCCACCTGCTAAATGAGCTGAAGGCCAAACGTGAAGATAGGACAGATATATTGGGCATTTGGGATTCCTTTCTCCCAATTTTCAGGCTCCCTCAGGTCAACCAATTCCCTGACCTGATTCATCTGTGTGATGTATGCTATGATCCCACTCAAAGAGCTGTGCTCGACCCTTCAGGCTCAGTTGTATTCTACATGACCCCTGAGGCCATTAGAGAGATGTTGTAGTTTAAGACTCAGAAGAAATTGGTTCCCTTGTCTTTGTTGGATCTGATAAACCAAGGAGCTAAGATGCTGACAGATGCTCAGATCATAAAGTTGAACCAATTGTTTATTAACTCTGACACTGTGTAATACCCTCCTATTTTTGCTGGTTACCTCAATCAACTGGGCGTAGATCTTGCAGATATGATCAGTTCCATCTTGGGGTACAAATCAGTTGAATATGTTGATGAAACTGTACTGGTGATGATGACTATGTTTTCTCCTGGCAAAACTCCAATCTGTTATGACTATGCCACCTACATATCAGATAAGATGCATGAGCAGTTCATGAACCTGTCAAGAGAGAAGGTGTTCAGATACACCTCCCACATCTACCACTTAATTCTATATTATCAGCATGAGAAATTCTCCTTCATTGTCAAAAGAACGGATGCACAAGGTAATCCAAGGTCAGTAGTGTACTGGAGCTTAGTTTTTCATTGCAGAGCCTACTCTCCATACACTTACTATGAATTTATAGACCTCTTCATCCACCCAGCCATGTCTCTGTTCCTAAGCTCGCCTCCTCCAAGACTGACTGATGAGATGCAGAGAATCCTGCAGTTGTCCAAAGTGTACAGCATTGGGGATTGGTATTTTTACCAAAACTACACCGTAATCAGAATATATGGTTGTGAGTTACCCCCATACAGATTGCCCAAGTATGTGCCCATGAGACTATTTGCACTTGAATACTTCAGGCAATTTGGGAATGCTGATATGATACACTTCTCAGGCAAGGGCAAGAAGGCGCAGCTGAAAGTGAAAAACCAATTGGGCCACCTTGTGTTGAACAAAAGGGAGGAAGGCTGGAAAGAAGCTGATAAAAAGCTAGAAGGCCTTGGCCTAAAGACCAGTTTCCTCTGGAAACCCTATGACCCCAATCACTCCATATCACTAAGAAGGGTCAAATATAGGCTCTCTAGTTATGACCATGTGAGGTTGCCTCACATTGAAAAATATGCAAATCAACCAAAATGGAAAAGCGGCACACTAGAGGAACCTATCACACAAGAAGAACTGAATGAGAGAGCAAGAAGAAATCTGCTTAAGATGGCTGACTTGCAACTTCCTGCATAGGTATTCTCTCTGCCAAAGCCTCAAGCAGGAGCAGCTGCCTCATCCTCCACAGCACATCAGGAGGCAGTCCAAACCACAATTCAAGCTCCCAGCAAAGGCAAGGAAAAAGAGATGGAACAAGAACAGGTACAACAGGCATAGGTTCAGCAACCTCAACAAGTACAACATCCACATTAGGAGCAGCCAGGGCAAGGAGAATAGACAGCAGAGGCCCCAATGGTCACAGAACAACAACCAGAACAAATGGCACCTCCCAGGCAAGACTCAAGGATTGATTCTTCTGTCCGCCAAACCCCACAAAGAGAGGACGTAAATAGGAAAAGGGACATAGAGACTCCCCTTACTGCCTCACCAACTCAAGGGGAGAAGAGGAAAAGGTTAAACCCTTTTTCTGAAGAAGAAATGCCAATAGGGCAAACTTCAGGTACAGGCCTGCCCAGCATGGAAGCCTCAGCCAGTTCCTTCCAACAAGAACAAGAGAGGGCAGCAGGAGGAGAAGTTAGCTCCTCAGGCCAACAGAGGGAAGTCGAGAAGAGAATCAAGCAGCAATTTAAGGAAATCAAAAAGAGAAATGAACCCTTAAGGCTGCAATTATATAATCATTTATTAAAAATGGCTCCCACTAACCAGCAAAGACTCATGTCTGCCTATGATGCACATGAGGGTAAAATGATAATGAGCCATTTCACATGAGCAGTGCATCAATGACAGTCAGCTGCCGATTATATCAGGACCAACCTTGAGGTCCTGGGCAAGGACATCCATCCAATGGATCATATTGAATTGCACAAACAAGCGGGTGAGATGGTGTATGCCACCTTGGTAGACAATACCTTAGTGAACTATAGGCTACAAAATAGCCTAAATAATACTGCTGCACAACTTGATCTAGAAAGGGCTTCCTCTCAAGCAAAGGACAACAGGATCAAAGCTCTAGAGGAAATCATAATAGATCTTGGACATGATCCTAAAGATGTCAAGGCAGTGCAGGAGATTCTGAAGATGAGGGATGCTGATATGGCAGCACTAAGGAAAATGATAAAAATCCCAGCAACTCTTCATCCTCAAACAGAAGAGATTGCCCAGCTCAGAAAAGACAAGGATGTAGCTGCTATGCTGGTTACATTATATAAAGAGCTCATCCACACACAAGAGAAGCTGCAGGAATCAGAGGCTACCCTTCAGGCAGCATTGCAGCAAAAAGAGGCAGGACAAACCTCACAACCTCCTCCAGAAACAATTAATCTGGAGAAAGCTCCTCAAACCGCTACTCCTCCATGTCAGCAGACACAACAAGCAGCACCATCCACCTCAGCACCAACCACAGAGCAGGTTGAAAGTCTTGACATGCAGAAGCTGAGGAATGAGATTCAAGCCTTGGAGGCTCAAATGTGAGAGTTGAATCAGGCCAAAGACACTCTGGCTAAAATCAATGAGAAATATGACAAGTCCAAGCAGAATGTGGCTGAAAGAGAAAGAGAGGTAAAGGCTCTCAAAAAGAGAATAACTAAGCTAGAAAAGGAGCTCACACTGGACAAGGTGACAACTGAGCTCAAAAGGATCCTATGGGCCAATATTGGCCAGTCCATCACAGACCAGTGGGAGTACATTGAGGCCATTCATGAGCAAATGGCGCTCATTGGAAAAGCACACAGAGAAATCCAAAGGGCAAGGGCATCTCTAGGCAACATGCCTGAGATTGCCACCAAAATGATAAATGTGCTTAACTACAGGACAAGCTCCCAGTTGATCAAAATGGGAATTGCTAACAGGACTGAGACCATTTCAATGATCAAAAGGGTCCTGACACTAAGAAACCTGGTTTAGACCCTGGAAACAAGAATCCAGGATATGCAGGCAGATATCAATAAGTTCCAGGACAGGTTCATGGCATTACAAAACAGGGGTCTTCCTAGCCTGACGAAGCCATCGGGAAGACTACTCTGACATGAAAAATATGCCAAGAGAGTCAACACTTTTGCTGCCAATCAGATTGCAGAAACAACAAGCACATCAGCAGAAACAGGGCCAGCAACAGGACAGATCCTTTTCAACAGGGTGGAGAGCTTATTCTTCATTATGCATGAAATCACTCACTTGTTTGATGAGCCTCCCCATTTTTACAAGTATACAGAGGCAGATGAGACCATGGGGTCAATTTTGAGGCATCAGTTGCCTACACAGGAAGTGTGGAATAATTTAATACAATTACTGTTAAACCAAAGCCAGTAATTATATTTTTCTTTTTGAAAAATTTAATATTTTCATACACAGGAAGATAAGGATATATCAGTAGGTATGCAGAAAGAGGCTGAGCCAACTCAGCATAATTATTCGGCCACCACAGCAGCACTAGCAGTCACAGGTGACAGGGCCGAAAAGCTACAGGAGGACAGAGCTGCACAGACACGTCATTTAGCAGTTATAACAAAGCGCTCAACCGACTCAATGAGCTCCAAAGGTCAAAATATTCTGACAGGAGTAAAGAGCACTTATGTTGTATTAAAAGCTATAATAACTTCTTATCTACTATTCCTGTACGAATTAAAGAAGATATTTTATCTCTCAGATGACTCAATGCCTAAGATATTTTGTATGAAACACTTCTATATATTCCCCCTCGCATAAGTTAGCAGGGGTTGGACGTTGGATGTCAGATATTATTCATACCTATTCTATTTTTCTTCTACGATAACTCTGAGAGAAGTAATACAAATGATGATGGAATTTTCAAAGCTCTGTGTTGCTTGATGCTTTTTGGTGTTTAGCTGAAAGTTGCAGGATTCCTGCGTATCTCATGGCACAATAAGTTTCTCTTATTATCTCTTTGTTATGTGTTTTGTTATCTTTCATATCTCTTTCATGTTTCCTTTGTTTTACAGTTAATAGCAAGGAAAAAGAATAGTTCCAGGACTTAATCACAGATTACCCTGAACTCAATCTAAGCTATTTTGAATGTTCTCTTCAGTTATAGTAATGAAAGCGTAATTCTTAATTGCTACCCTTTCACACTATTTCTTCACAGTGATTATTGTTTCAGGAATTCAAGTTTGCTCCTGAGGAATACATCCATTTCTCACACCTCAGCTTAGTGAAAAATTCTTAATTGCTTTTCACTGGTTGTTTACACTCCATCATCACAATTTCAAGTTTGTTTCATGAAGTATCTAAATGGCCCTGTAACTCCAGCTGCTCAAACTCAAGATTTCAAGAAACTAATAGCCACAGACTCCATTTCCCAATGGACTAACTTTATATACAGATCTCCACTTCAAGCACAGAAAGACATCCTTCCAACCAAACACAAAACCAAAACCTTCACTTCATTACTAGCCTAATATCTTCACAGATCAGAGACAAATCTTATAGAGAGAGCCCTCTCTGATTACAGCTGGGCTAGAAGCTGTAGTCCAAAGATTGGTTAGTGGTTACCCCGGCCGTATTCCCTTGGGAGTCATAGGGAACAACCTGGGTGTTAACAATTGAATAGCTTTATTAATATCAAGAATAGAAAGAGGATTACAACCAATAGTTCTGATCTAGCATCATCCTCCAGCAAGAAAGCCCTTCTTCACCTCAGGTAAAGCTTAGATCACCCAACGCTATGAAGTTTCACTAGAAAACCAACAACACTTCTCTACAAGATACAAGATTCCAGCCTCCGGATCTCTCTAATGAGGGATCCATATATAGATGATTGTAGGGGGTGAGTCATATTCTGGGGTCTTGATTAGTGTCCTCTCTCTGATAGTTCTTGATTCCACTTGGAGACTGATGATCTCTTACTCACCCCTGGTCGAAAACAAAGAGGCAAGTGTCAGAGGGGAAGCTTCTAGAAGATTATATGATCTTCCACCTCGCAAACTGTCTCTGCCATTTGTCCATTCTCGCCCATCGCACCCTACAGAGGGTCCATCCAGTATGCATCACACCCTTTACACTAGGAAGGTGATATGCATCGCACCCTCTGCACTAGGTATTCAGTATGGTCCAGTTTTGACCATTTCTGAGCAGTTTTTAGTGGAGAACTTTTGGGA
>APFE031016041.1:150176-175846 GCA_000404065.3 Pinus taeda | reverse complement strand
TTATCTAGAAAGTTGACTTAGAAATCGTCAGTACCTTGAGGTCTACATGCATCAATGGCAGGTTTCTCGCCTTCGACGTCAGTTTTCATCATTGACTTGCGATCGAAGGATTCCATGAAATGTTCGACACCGACTCATTCATCCACATCTCATGGATTGTGCTGGGTACTTTGAGAACCATTGACATTACTTGTGGTCTCTCTCACGCTTGTTAACAGTTTACATCATTGACTGGTAATCAAGTGGTTTATACCATGTTCGACATCGACTCATTTATTCACATGGCTAGAATCGTACCAATTCGGGAAGTAGAGATGAAGACCCTGGATCTAGTTTCCACCATCCAGGCTGCGAGGAGTTTTATATTCATTATATTGTAGACCAATCATAAACAGATGGCTGCGCCCATACTGTGTCGACACGAGTCTATGATTATGATGTATTATGAAATCATTCTTATACCAGAATAGTTAGTCCAATAGTTAAAGTTTTGATCTGAGTATGGGAATGCCCACCTCAATGATGATGTAATCTTATACATGTATTTTGTGTTGAAAATTGCAGGTTTTGACCGGGCTCTCCACAAGATGATCCTCGAAATGATAAAGTACTTCACCCTTCCTATATGACTTAACACCCATATCTATTACAGGCTTCGTACTTTAGGGGCCAATCTGTTACACTGAAATTTGTCACCATGGCTATCTGCAGTTAAATAGCCATTTTGTCCTCCTTGTCAAGCCTCACCTCTGCTCTTCATGTCAAAACTTCAAAAAGAGAGAAAGTCACTTAAAAACATGTTTATCTCTGGGTATGCAGGTTCTCTCTACCTTTCCTGCGTGTACGCACTCCAAACACACTGTACCTATGTACTTGTACGCTCTGTAAGCTAAAGGTTGGGTGCGTACCCCTATAAAGGTCAAAAGGCGCGAGTTTCATCTTTAAAAGGTTACTTGTGGTCACTTCTAGAGCCTTCTAGAAGAGTGTTTGACGTGTATTGAGCGCCTCCAGTTGGTTCATGCATCCCTATGATAGAGGAACTTATCCCATCAAGAGAGGAGCTACCCCATCCAAAAGAGGGAGTATCCCATTGATGTTGGAACTGAATAACTTCCTTTAGAATACTATAAATACAGGCCTTGGGCCAAAGGAGGGGAGGTTGAAAGCTGAACATTCTAAAGGGTAAATGCTGCTGGAATTAGGACTTCCATTGTTGACTTGTGAGGAGAGATCACTATCCTTCCTTGTTGCCATATTGGGAGTGGGTGAGCTTGTCAAAGTAGAGGAAATCTCTTGTTGGACCCTTGGAGGAGCTTGCACAACACCAAGGCTCAGGTTGTAATGGTTCCTTTTTTGTTTCCTTAATACAAATAAGTCATTTTTCTCAATGATTTGTTAATGAATTATTTCATGCATTCCTTGGTCAGTATGATAGATATATTTTGTTTTATAATGAATATTCAGTGTTATGTAATCGTTTTCTTTGTTAGTGTATGCAGGTCTTAAAGTGAAGGAGGAGCTCATCTGGATCAGCAAGGCTGGACTGCTACAACAAGCGTTGGACCTAAGGTAAGATCGGGAAACACTTGATCTCTCATAGAATAATGTGTGTTTAGAGAAGGATTGCTCTTGTTTGGTTTGTTTGTCACTAGAGAGTCTTAGACTCCTAGGGAGGTTAGGTTTGTCCGCAAAAATAACTCTTTCCGCATGACAGATGGATCACTTGGTTTCCCTTCATCAAGGTTAGAAGAGGCTTTAGGAGAGGCTGGACCGCCTTGAAGGTCAGATGGCCCAGATGGAAGCACACATCCATGAAGCTTTTTGCCTATCACATGACAATGGTTCGGATGACCCAACTCCAGGAAATATAGGTGACTGAGGATGATTGTGGGGTGTATTTTGATACTTGAGCTCTTTTGGTTACTTTGGATATCTATGTATGGTCCTTAATCTTCCTTTTATTTTTATCAATGTCTTTTTGTCATTACCACCTAGCCAACAAATTTGGTAGGAATGTGGTTAGTGGGTTTTTGTCATTACTTCCTAGCCAACAAGTTTGGTAGGAATGTGGTCAGTGGGGTTTTTTTCATTACCACCTAGCCAACAACTTTGGTAGGAATGTGGTTAGTGGGGTTTTGAAGCTAAGCTCCTTAGGATGCAATGTTTTTTCTTAATTAATAGATATTTTGATTTACAAAAAATATAATGTTATTTTTATTTTATTTTGGTCTACTCAAAATGTTTACATGACATTACAACATCTCTACATATTGGGTTGGAGAGGGCAATTACTTTGAACCTTTTATTAGTTTTTAATTGAGCCCACATGTAATTTTTTACCAACATGTACACCACTACAATACCTCCCCCATACCTTTTTGCTTTTAGATTTAATTTAAAAAAAATGTTATAAAATAAAATTAATAAAATATTTGGTTAAAATATTTTAATTTTGAAATGATTTATGGTTTTTGGGCATGTGGTATAGCTAAGCCATGGTATTTTCCCGGAGTATTAGCTCATGGTGTTGTAACAAAGCCTATTTAGAAGTAAATGGTATCCATGGTAAAATCGAGTGAATATTCATGGTTAAGAATCTTGTGATATTGTAAGTATTAAATTTTATATTAAATTTAAATATGTTTACAAAATCATTGTTTTAAATTATATGGTAAAATGAATCTTAATTTATAACTATTATATATAGGTGTAGCCTAACTTATAGACAAAATTACCTTTTTCCAAAGCATTTTTATAGTTAATTTTAATCAAAATCCAGCAGATATTTTTAAAAACTTGAATTTAATTTGTTTAATTTGTAAAAATCTAGTGCCCCAAGTTTTTGAGAGTGTTGAAACATTTATACATTCAAAAATGTATTTTAAACAACAAAAATTACATATTACTTGAAATATATTGTCAATAAAAAAATCATTTTTCTATAAATTAAATTATAATTTATTTTATCTAAAAATTTCAAATTTTATTAATAAAAACAAAATTACAATTAAAAAAATAAATTACTATATTTAACATATACACCTCTACTAAGATGTTAATTTACTAAACCATATTTAACATATACACCTCTACTAAGATGCTTAAAGGAACAAAATAAACAAAAGAATTATCCTTACAAAAAAAATGTCCTTACAAAGTAGTTAGAAAGAAGTCAATAGATCATTTGCATTACCCCTCACAAAATAGATTATAAAAAATCGTTGGATCATTTGTATACAAGGACCAATTCATTTACCCCTCACTATTTTGTGAAAAAATCGTTAGATTATTCATTCTTGATTTATGTAATAATATAAATGATCTTTTTTTCATATTTTGTGAGAACATATGTACAAACACAATTATTATGAAATTGGGAATTTAACTGTGCATGGAAAAGTTTTAAATATAATTTTCTAAAAATAAGTTTAGTTATAGAAAAAAACTATTTTATTAAAAAAATAAATTATGATTATTTTATATGAGATTTAAAATAAATATATTTTTAAAATTATATTTGGTGTTATTGGTTGTAAAACATTTTAGAATTTTACATAAATCAATTAATTTAATGAAACTGAATAATTTCTAAAATTTTGGAAGTTCATGCGGAAATTGATTTGGCTGAAACCCAGCAAAGGTGGAATAAGTTATTTGTGTTAATGTTAAAATTGATATATATGTTGGCAATGGATTTAAGAATATCCAATTAAATTATATATATGTTTCGCCAATAGATTTAAGTTATCAATTAAAGTCTAAAATAACAATATCAAATATTTTTAATATTATAATAAAAATAATTATATATAAAATTTTAATGTATTTTTTAAGTAAAAATGTTTATTTTGAAATTTGGAAATTTTAATACCATATATAGCATAACATTATTAATGTTAGAGTTTTAGGTTTTTGTGATTTATAGTGTAGTAAATTTGTCTTTGAGATTAATGATTAATCACATCAGCATTATTATGTTGACATTTCGAACGAGCTAATGTGGTTTAAGATACCAATGAATAAATAGCAAGATAGCAAAGATGCATCAGGGATCAGAATTAGCCATTACACTAGCTGTTAAAAATTAGTTATTAATTAATAAAATTAATATATTTTTATTTTTAAATCGATTCAATAACTAATTGTTATAAAATTAACAGTTAATTAAAATTTTCCAATTATTTATTATTATTATTATTATTATATTATAATATAATTTATTAAGAAATTATTAATTAATAAAATTAAAAAATGGACCCGAGTAAAAACCCCCCATTATTTTAATGTTAAAAAAATACTTTAAAAAAATTTAATTTTTTTAAAAAATTAATACAAATTTTTTAAAATTAATAAAAAATTATTAAATTATTAATATTTATTATTTATTTATTGCTAATCTTAGATTGATAATATTATTATTTATTTTTATTTTACTAATTTATTCCTTTTTTATTATAAATAAATCAATATTATTATAAAAAATAATGTATATTCAAGAAATTACTTAAAAGTGAAATATTTACCTATAGTTTAAAAAAAATTCAAGTTAAAAGGGTTGGAATCCAATTCTTACTCAATATCCACCCATTATCTCTATTGAGATTTTTAGCATGTTTCTCAATCTCAATAGCCTCTCTTAGCTTCCTATGGTGAAAATGATCAACCCTGGCAATGACCTTCGTCTCCTCAATGCAAACATGGTGCTTATATTTTTATGCATGCTCTGCATGAGGAGGGAGATCGCTTGGATTCTATGTTTAATAGAGTGTTCAGTCTCCCCAATGTAGGGAATCCTACATGAACATGGGACACCTTTCATGTCTTTGGGGTCAATAAAGTCTTTAGTTGATCTAAGATAATTCCTAATAGTATTAAGGATCTTTATCAATTTCCCTTACACTTACATATACATGTCTTTGGGACCAATATGGTCTTTAATTGATCTGAGATAATTCCTAAAAATATTAAGGATCTTTATCAATTTCCCTTCCCCTTACATATACAAGTTATTAGTATTTTTGTTTTTATTTATAGGGTGACAACATGCTACCAACTCACAATCTAGCACTACTTGTTTTAGAAATCATATTATCATGTTTAATTTCTTTTAAAAGATTTTAGGCTAATATCATGTTTCACGTTCAATGTATATAGTATATAGGTATTGTTGTTTGTTTAATTTTTTTTATCACTTACAAATAATTAGTATTATTTTATCTATTTTCTTATTAATCTATTACAAGAAAATTAAAATTTATTTGTATTTTAAATTTAATTTAATTATAAATAATTAATAAATAAATGCGTAGAGAATCAATGATCCGACTCAAATTATTGAAGCGATAAACCCATTCCAACAACTAACAAAGAAAATGAAAAATGTGTCTTAAATAAACAAGATAATTATACTTTATAATCCTTAATGTTTTAATTAAATTAATTAACATAAATTTAATATGAGTTATATTTGTTGTGTATGTGTATTAATAAGTTATAGATTGGATTGGTATTATTAACAATCAAAAAAATTTACCATTAAAAAATATCCATATTAAAAATTTGAATGAATTTCCATTCATCAAAAATCTTGTTCATGTGTTTTTTTTAAATAATCTATATTAAAATGGACGAATCTCCTATCAATTATTAAATGATTTTTTAATTTATATAATTACTTTTATATATATTATATATATATATATATATATATATATATATATATATATATAAATTTAAAAATAATATAATAAATAAATAAATTATAAATATGAGATTTATTACCAAAATAAAATACATCATAAAGCAAGTGCTTGGATGTAAATAAATAGTTCTTTATTAATAATATTTTTTAACAATACATTTTATGTGTATCATATTATCAATAAAAATCAGTAAGAACAAATATATGTCTTAAAACTATTTTTGTTTGGCCAAGAGCTGGTCTTCCTCTAGCACGAGTAAAAGTCTATCCCCTTATTATCACTAGCATATTATTCTAGGTAGTTTGGTTTTCTTTGAATGCAAATGATAAGTCAACCTGCATTGGCTGATTGCAACCAGAAATAACTATCTTCACTGATAATTTGACAATTAAATTATGACAAATTTTCTCACTTATAAAAAAATAATTATATTTTACTTTTTATTTAAAAACTTAATTCTGATTTTACACCATTGAAACATGAATTTGCATATTCACAAAGAACTTTGATTGAAATGAGTGCGGATGCATCATGAAGGAGGAGATAGGCAAACATATTTGTTGGCATTCAAATATATATACGGTACATGTGGTAGCTTTATTAATCACAAAGAACTTTGATTGATATGAGTGCGGAGGCATCATGAAGGAGGAGATAGGCACACATTTGTTGGCATTCAAATATATATGGTACATGTGGTGGCTTCATTAATCCGAAATTGTTTTTTGGATTGTGCACTTAGTGACATTATGCTGGTTAGCCTCTAAATTTATTCAATCTTCAGTTGGATTAGCAATGCTCATTGTTCCGTTGCATTTTGCTGTGTTTTACAATGAGTTGCAAGGGGCCGATGTATGTATAAAGTTTATTTTGGAGCAATTGACAATTTTATATTTCACGTACTATGTAGACTTCTTGTATTCGTACGTTGGCTGTGCTGGAGAAATTTCTACAGCACATGCTCGTCTGCAATATTTCCCCTTATGACATATTTGAAATAAGTGTTAGGCCACCAAGGTAGGTCGGTAATCATGGGAGAGCGTATGTGAGAAAACCTGCACTAAGTTATCATGGAGGCGTTAACTGTTACTTGTTTTTTATATATATGAACAATACCCCATTCAAAGTTAGAAAATCCATATAAGCCGGACTTTTATGGTGGTAGATGCACACGGTATAACAGCAAACGTGCGCAGATAGCAGCTGGACAGGTTGTTCTCATTTATTGTTCCACGAGAAAAAATGTCCAGTGGGGTTTGTTGATCGTATTTTTTCCGTGCAGGTGAGATTTATAATCCATTTTGCCGTTGTAAGCATGGCCAAAGATAATAAATTCATGAATGGATAGTTGTAACTGTAGTGAGCAATTATTTTAGAGTCGTACAATCTTTTTTTTGTGACTGGCAGAAGAGCGACGGCTTTTACTATAACTTCCAAGTGCATCTGCTCTGGTACTCGTGTGATATGGGTGGGTCAATTTCGACCACTTTCACTATAATTTCCCAATGCAACAGTACCACTTTAAGCGACTGCTTTCACTATAACCTCTCTTAGATATGGGTGGGTCGATATCTGGTATGGGTGGATTGATTTCGACCACTTTCACTATAATCTCCGAATGCAACAGTACCACTTCAAGCGACGGCTTTCACTATAACTTCTAAGTGCAACAACATCACTAACCTCCGAATACAACAACATCACCCAAACAACAGCCCACAAATAAGCCGAAATTTGAACCTATAACATATACCGCCGCACAAAGACCTTATCAGTGCATTCCCTGCCACACCCTAAAAGCTTAGTGATGTACAAAGATTAACATAATAAAGATTGGAGATTGTTATTGGCTTGACAGGTATTGGCGAGAAGTAAACAAAGATTCTGACAGGCAATATTTCAAATTTCAAATTTTACTGTATTCTATACGGATTCAGAAGAAGAAAGATTTCTTCTCGTGCACATGTAAGTGTTGTGTTTGGCTCTTTTTGCGTCGCTGAAATCACCAATTGCCCATATCTGCAGAGCATAGAGACATGCCTTTATTTAGGTCGATGGTCAGTAAAATGACAATGACGCATCACTCACCCACTCGTTCACTGCTGGCCACGTACATTTACTCACTCACTTATTCACTGCTGGCCACTCTGCAACTTCTGTCATATACTACTGCAAAACATCAATCTACAGCTTTCTGTACCAAATGAATAACAGAGTTGCTTGTACTTATAGAAGCAAATATTGCAAGCATTATACAACCAAAGTAAACAGTGCCTCCAACAAACAAACATTGCAGTATTGTTTGGTAAAATGGATCAAGGCCAACAGATGACAAATAAACCTGAAGTTGATGATCGAGGCCGAGTATTCGGTGGACGTTGAGTCGATTCCAAGGACGAGGGTGACAAAACGATGCCAGAAAATGACAAGATCACAACATGCAAAAGCCGACGATGAAATGAAGGATCGTGCTACGAAGAGAAGGACGTCTGTTGAGCAATAACGGATAGTTGGGGAAATAGTTAATAAGGATAGGCAAACCCCATGAATGCAATAAGGAAGTGATCTAACACGTGGAAGTTCAGATTTAATGTTTAGTGTCTTTATTTAATATTGTGTCCGTGATATGATTTTTAAAATTGGGGGGATGGTAGTGTTTTAAAATGTGTTTAAAAAAATCCATGAAACTCTTTTTTCCAAAAACTCTTCTGGATTTTTTTATTTTTTATCAGGATTGCGTTCATTTTCTAACTAATGGAAGTAAGATTTTTAGCACATTTTTATTGGCATTTTAAATTTTTTTTTAATTAAAAGGCAAAGTTTTCTATATATTATTAGCATATTCTTACAATAATTTGTATAAATTACCATTTGAATTTCAGCAACTCAAAACATTTTAATGTGTATTTTATAGTTAAAAAGTTGAAAAGGACTTGTTAAACTACTTATTTTATGAGAGTTATGGGATAAGTTTGATTAAAATTCAGCATACAACAACAATCATGCTTATGTTTAGGTGTAGATAATTTTTGTAACCAAACAATTGTTGTTATAAATATTGTTTTTTGGGACAATTTTAGACAATTCTACTTTACATAGAATTTTAATAGAAGGACATTTTTTCTCTTTTGAACTTTATTATGCAAGGCCTCTTTATTTAAAGCACTTTTTAATCTACTTGAGATCATAACCTTCATGTTTCAACCTAGGGGTGTGTATTTATGAATCAATCATAAAATTCATGTTGAAAACTCTAAGGAAAACCACTACCAAAGGGTTGTGAATGAAGAATGGGCAATTTGATCATTAAATCAACCATCATAATAACTTGTATGAAGTGATATTGACAATCATAATCCATCCATGGGGTTGAGGGCATAACAATATACTTTTATCATAAGTACTATAAATGGCTTAAACTATCTTAATGAGAAGGGATAGATCAATGAACCCTAGCGATTCTTGGAAATTAATTTCATTGATGACTTAAATATGTTATAATGGCTTGAATGGTCTTGATGGAACCCATCCCAACAAATTAATGAATTAGCTATGCATGTAGTTATTGGGTCCATTTGGGTCTAGAATGTAAAGGGTACTATGAATTATTGAAGTTTACCCTACATAAACAAAGCTACAACTCACAATCTCTTACCAGAGGACAAGCAAAAGTGGGGCCCAAACTGTAAGACAAAATGAATGTTTAGGAATCCACCCTCCATAGGATATCGATGGTTACAAATCATAGATGATGACTGGAGCACAAAGAAGCCCAAGAGAAGGGAAATTTTGCATGGTCTAGATAACTCTAGATAGATCATTATATCTATTGCTTGAGTGGCCTTTATAGGAATTTTAGAAGATTCAAAGGGAAAGCTAAGGGGACATGTGGATGTGTGGTAGTGTTTTGTGGAAATGGTGTACCAAAAGACACCTCCTTAGTTGTTGGTTGTTCCCTGCAAAGGATCACAAACATAATTGGTGTTGTTAGTGAACAAACTTAGATAAACAAAGCATTACAAATAGTGAAAACAATGCATATATAAACATAAACTAAACAAAGAGATAAATATACAAACAATGTTCAATGGAGCAAACAAGTCAACAAAATAATGGAAAAATATCTCTTTATTGACTATTGGTGGTAGAGGTTGAAAACAATAGATGAATCTTAAACACTTGAAGAGAATTCTTTGAGCTATGGTGCTCAAAAATCCTCAGCAAGGAGGTTCTTTTCCTCAATCTCTTTGAAAGCTTCTCCTCTCTCTCAAAGAAGTATGAAGATTCTCGAATGGTGGACTCTTCTTCTCGCACTAAAATGATGGATTACTTAGAAGCAACATGGACAACACACTAGTGCTCTTACTTTCTTTGGCTTTAACAATGGAATGTTGGTTTGCTCTGATAGCAATTTGGCCAACACAACATTGTCTCATATTTTGGTTCTCCCATGACTTGTTTATATAGAATTTTTGAATCTGTATTCCCTCTCTTGATTCATGCATGACAATGACTCATGAGTAGGACAAGATGACTCATTGAGGGTCGCATATCTTCAGGTTGACTCGAATTTGGTTGTCCTGCACTGAGATCATGTCAGGGAATCACCTCCAAGTGTGTGGAGTGGTCCCAAATTCACTAAGTCGTCCATTTTCTCGATTGCTCGGAATTTGAAGAAAATTCTATGCGGTGTGCGGCTATCGAAGAAACAACTGTGTAGTCCTCATTTTTTTAACTTTATAATTTTTGGACCTTAGGAGAAATTAATTTTTTCATGATGTCTTCAACTAGAAAATATTCACTTGTGCATTATGTTCAACATCTTTTAGTGTCTTATGGATTGTGCAAACATGTGTACGATTTTCTGGTGTTAACAGTTGCCCCCTGATGTATGAGGTTAGGAGAAAACGTATAGCCGAAATACATCACGTTTTATGTTTTGAAGGAGAATTTGTTCAACTTTTTGAGAGAGAGGATAACTTGTTGTGGATATGGGTAGGGAAACCCCTTGACTGAGTATAAAGGATAACCATTCTCTGAAGAAAAACCTAAAGCGTAAAAAAGTGTCTATATGAGGCGAGCATGTCCCATGCTTGCTATGATGACAAGTGACAAATTATTACAATCAAACGGGAAATGGTTATGTCCAAACAACATTATGGTGGTTGACGTGCTAATCGTTGATGATAATAACTGTTGACACCCTCAATGGCATTTCTTCGACAAATAGATTGAATTTGGTTCCCCCATGCATAAAAAAGGTGAAGCATTGTTGAATGAGCTGAGGTATGCATGGGTCTTCGACTTTGGGTAACTCCCCTGTATCATGATGTAAGCATTGTTGAATGAGGTTCTTAGTGATGTGGGGGCCTTCAACTAAATGAAAGAATTGCAACGGTCGTTAAGTACGAAACCACCTTGACATGAAAACTTGTGTTGGTGTCGAATGTCAAGGGGACCGATGACATCAGTGGTAAATAGTGATTCTCATTGTGCCACCCAAGGATATCCCTTCAAGGGGGGAGTATCCAAGATACTGCCTCGATCCTGGAATATGAGTGTTGGAGTCGATAAGAAGAAGCGTCAACCACCTGACATGTTGTGTTGGGGAATCAATATATGGTGTAAACATATTGTAATAGTGTGGGTCAAACAAGGTGTGATAATGAGATTTAACGATATGAATGGAGCTATTATGCAAATGGTTGCAGTCAAAACACTTTTGTTGATAGGGATGACCCTGGAATCAGTATGATTTCTAAGGTGGGTGTAAGTATGTTCTAACTGGTGTGAATATGGTAAGTGATTGTGGGGGATGTGTGAGCTTTGACCAAGGGTGACTAGAAATTGTCGTTGGGTAAAAAGACATGAAAATATGGGTGGGAAGCTTTTTCCTAAAAAAAAACCTTTGTACACTTGCCAAAATAATATGAAGGTGATTTGGATGTACATACACAGAGACTAGTGCCCCATGAGAATGGTGAACTGTATGGAGGTGTGGTGTTTTTGCTGAGGGCGGGGGCCCCACTAGTTGGTCTTTGTGTTGTGTTGGTGAGGTGAATGAATTGACGCAGATGGCCTATGTAATGTGGGTGAATGATAGGCCAAATGCAGGATGCGGTGTTGCGTTCGGCTTGATCTACCATAACTGTAAGGGTGGCCCGGGAATGGGGCTAGTGAGAAATGAGTAAAGAAGAATGAGGTTGATCTTCAAGGCATGCAATTTGAAGTGGTTCCCAAGCCTGGGTATTATGGTCTTAGATCCCAGTAGTATGTGGGGGTTTATATCATGAGGTGATCCATGAGTGGGGAGGCTTTATCAACTGGCGTGGACGTTTACCATATGCAAGAGGAGGCGATGGTAAATGTGGTCGAGATTATGGACCCTGTAGTGCATTCAAGAGAAATGATGCCAGGATATGCAAAGCTTTGTGAGAATCCTATCATTATGAGTGATGAATGATACATGCTCAGTTACTGGCCACCGGGGCATTGATCCTAGCAAGAAATTTGTTGATGTGCCTACAATTTAAAAGCCAATACCCCAAGTGAAAACATCTTTGTTGATCATATAAATAATCTGAAAGTGATTGATCTAGATGAATTGAAAAACAATAGGAGCACTTGAAATGGTACTTTGAGCATGTGATGGGTCCAAAAAATGAGTTTTAGGTTGAAATGAAATGGAGGGTGACATGATGAGGATGATTTGGTTCTAATCCTTATGTCTATGATGATTTTGAAAAGGAGGTCTTAGGCTCCTGTACTGAGCTCGAGAAGATGTTGAAAAGGGCAATGTGGGCACAATGCCACATCATTTTCACTTTCTATTTTGGGAAACGAGAGCTGGTCCAGGAGCTATTCTCCGTCGTTACGATCAGTCAGTATACTAGGGTAGCACGCGGGGATTGTCAAGTTAGAACATTGAACCTTAATTTTTTCAATTTGTAGACTAGGTTAGGTAGGTCGTACAGGGGTGCCTTGTATGACCTTTTTTAGGGTTAAGGAACCAATACCATGCAGGCAACTAGACGACAATCGTGCGGACGAATGTATGATAATTGTACAGTCTCCACGTGTTCCCAAAGGATTCAGCGGAGACGTCAGGGAAAAGGGCCTAACAGCAGCACCATCGATGTGTCTGAAGGACTTGAAGTCGCGGCATCATTGTTCTAAAAATGTCATAGCTCTGCCTCCCCCGATCTCACAGTGCGCGCAACATGTTTGCTCGTGCGATTTCGGGAATGGTCTCGCCACAGGTTAGGTCATGATAGATGCATGCATTGTGCGTCTGTTGGATGAACAGACGCAGGGAAGATGCGTCTACGATGACCATGGCTATGCGATGGTCTGAAAAAATGATTTTTGACAGCCTGGAAGGCTAAATTTTTCTTTTGTACCCTTGATGGTAGGATGTGGATGCTCTGGAGGGAGCGAGATTAGCAGCAACTGTGGTTGGCAGTTGTAGAGGATCTAGCAGTTAGCAGGACTTTGGCTCCCTCGGGGTTGCTGAAGTTTCTTCATAACTCCCTACCAAGATCGTATGATGAGTTCTTGTGATTTCTAAAGCAGTTATGGGATGTGGAGTGATAGATCTTCGTCATTCGAGGGTCAGATCCGTCAATCAGGGCTGCAGTGGATGTGTATTTTGTTATCAGGTTGGTACCTCGACGAGAGAGGTTGTCTTATCCCTTGTCGGCTGGGGGGTTGGACATATGGCGGTGGGACGGGGCTCATTGCAGGCCAAACCCCATAGAGGATGGATGTATCAGGTTACCATTCATTCTAGACCTTATAGAGTGAGTGACGCTTTCCATGATTGTGCGCTTGACGGGTTCAGCGGCTCTGCACCATGTATCGGGGCTTGCGCTTTTAGGGCACTTTTTTTATTGGGCGATTCTGGTGTACAGAGGGGTGGTCTCCCAGCAGACGCAGGCATTGCAAGGTACATTTGGGAGTTTTTGTTACATTAGCATTATGTGCAGCATTTTGTATAAGAGCGTCGTGATGATAAAACCCTTTATAGCAGTGCCCCCACGCCTGGCTAGGGAGCCTAGGATGAGACAGTGGGCACTCTTAATGCCACTGGCTAGGGGAGGTGCAGCGGGGCATTATTGGAATGTTGAGGTGGAGGGTTGGTTTATATCCAACCCTCAGATGATTTTGGAGTTCCTGTATCATGGAGTGGACTTTACGAGTGACCCCGATATGGGGCTTCCTCCTAGTGATACATGGGGCCAAAGAGTATGTGACGTGTTTTATTTCTGCTTTTAAATGTGTTGACATCTATCTTTTATGATGCATTTTTGTTTATATGATGTTGATATGATGTTTTTGTTATTGCATATGTTGGGCCGTGTGGGCGACCGCTTGCCTATTTGGTAGGAAATGATCCATGTCGCATGAGGGTGCTTAGTGATCCAGTTGTGTCGCAGTGACGACGTGATGATAGGAAGGAGGATCCTTAGTGGTTGGTGCAGCACCAACGACTCGAGATTGGTGGTCCCTCTAGTAAGGGGACAAGTTCATCGGTAGTTAGGGAGATAGAGAGACATCAAGAGTGTGTTGATGCAGCAACAGCTCAACTAGCATTTATGGTGGCGCAGCTCCGAGATTTTGAGTTTTCCTGGGACTGATCTACAAATTTCACAAGGGGGGTGCCCGAGGATGGTTGGGCAGGATTGGAGGAGGTGGTAGTGGAGAGGGTGATGGCGGGTAATCAGGCGCACAGACTAGTTCTCCGGCACATCGCGATGGTGGTGGCCATCACTGATCTGATTTTGGCAACTGATGCAGAGATTGGTCCTCGGGAGAGGAGGGGAGGGTCTCGACCCTAGATAATAGGATGTATGTACCAAGGTAAGCACCCATTATGAGGATGCTCCCCTATTTTTGGGGACTTATTTTTCCTAGCCATAAGCCAGTAGATGTACAACCATTTTTGTACTCATATATTTTTTATATGTATATACAAGATGATATATTTTGGCGGCTCTTATGATGTGGCATATGCATCTTATTTTTGATGTATTTTTGCATTTGTTTGAGACGGATATTATGCTCATGGTTTATGTAGCTTGATGGTTATATATATGTGATGTATGTTAGTCTAAGATTTGATTAGTTATGTGATCAGTTGTATGATTTTGATCCCTTGCTATATGTGTAAATGTGATATGATCAAAATGTTGAGCTAACCTTTGTGCATGCAGATACTTCCGAAAAAGGCATGCATCATGAACCTGAAAGGTCTTGTTCAACTACGATACAACTAGCTAGGAATTAAGGAATATGTGCAGGTGACGAATACCTAAGTGGGAGGCATTGGCCAAGAGACCTATGATGGTGCCGTATTCAACTTGATTTTTGGTGGTTGGCCCAATACAAATTCCATTAGAGAGATGCGGTGTTTGGTTAGGAGAGTATATGGCCCAGGTTGCGGCAGCAAGGTTTTGCGACCATTGAGAGGCACCATCAGCAAATCACTGATGATAGGTTGGCGGATGATCAATTTGTGACACATGATGAGAGAGTTATTTTTAGAGTGGGTACACGATGAGGTGATCATCATACAAAAGATAATTCAAGGTGCATACATGTACATTCTAGGGCTTACTCAAGCATTTTTATGGGTGAAAATTTTTGAGGTAGAGACCATTGATGGGATTTTTTAGGAAATCCCCATCAGGCTCTAATAAGATGTATGCCCCCTTGAGGAGACAATGTTTTATAATGTATGGGCCCTTCCATAGTGTTTCGAACTTCCTGGGTCCTACCGCTTCTTGGGCAACATCGTAGTAGAGGATGAACTCCCCTTCCGTAAATGTCTGAGGGGTGATTTTGTGATCAAATGAGGCTTTGACCCTCTTTTTATGTGCTTCGTTATTCTGGATAGATTCTCGTCGATTTTCATCGACAAGCTCTAATTGTACCAACCTTTGTTCCAAAGGTTTGGTGTCACTAAGAAGCTCTATGGAAGAGTGTAAGATAGGGATCTCACACTCAATAGGAAGTACAGCTTCAACCCCGTATACTAGTTGGAAGGGTGTGAATCTTATAGATGCCTTGACCATTGTGCGATATTCCCACAGTGCTGAGAACACCATATGGTGCCAATTGGTTTTGTGATTATTCACCATGCACTGCAACATTGTTTTGAGAACTTTGTTGACAGCTTTTAGCTGATCATTGGACTAAGGGTAGTATGGTGAAGCAAACTCGTGAGAGAAACCAAGGTGTTTGGATAGCTCTTGAAATATTTCATTCTCGTAATGTTTACTGTTGGCTAAAACCAACTCCTTGGGAACACCGAACCGTGTTAGGACATGTTTAAAGAAAAACAGTGTCACGGTTTCTACAGTGTTATTGTATGTGGGCATTACTTATGCCTGTTTGGTGAAGTAGTCAACAGAAACCACAATGTACTTGTGGTTGTCAGATGATGGGGGGTTACAGGTCATGAGGTCGATGCCCCACTTACAGAAGGGGTCGACCACAATGACTGGATGTAGGGGAGCAGGTGGTGCTCGCACCTCATGAGCATATTGTTGGCATCGCTCACATATTTTGACTACCTGTATGCAATCACGGAAGAGGGTGGGCTAGAAATAACTACCATAGTGGAATTTTCTGGGTGGTGGCCATCCCCGAGAGGTGGTCACTGCAAGCCCTACTGTGGCAATCATTTAAGGCTTGCTCAGCTTGTTGGTGGGTGAGGCACCGATGTAGGATGGTGTCGACGCCTCGTTGATAAAGGAAATTCCATAGAAGGAGATAACGGGGGGGCAGGTGCGTATGTGCCTCCAATCATCGCAGGTAAGTTGGGGTTTTAACTTTTGAGCTCATAAAAAGGGGAGGATGTCACCATACCAGGGGTCGTCTGTTGATACTAGAAATAGATGTTCATTGGGAACAAAATCATTAACGGGAGAGCCTTGGGTCTTTGTTGGGAGATTTTTGATGAACTCGACAAGGATGAGCGCCTTGTTTCTCTTAGGAGAATTAAACTATAAATCAAATTCTTGCAGAATAACGATCCATCGAGCGTATTTGTGGTTCATCATATGGCGAGAAAGCAGATACCTCATGGGTTAATAGTTGTTATTATAGTAGTGGTCTGAAGGATGATATAATGTTGAATCTTATGTACATAATGTACGAGAGCTAAGGTTGTTTTTTCTTCTGGTTCATACTTCAATGTAGGCCCAGATAAGTTCTTGCTAACGTAATAAATTATGTGCTCCTTGTTATCTGGTTTTTTCTAGACTAACACCCCAGCGATGGCTACATATGATGTTGATAGGTATAGGGTATAGTCTTTGTTGTGGTTGGGTCGGCTAATCAAAGGTGTTGTATTCTTATCGAGAGTGTACGAAAAGAACACACGTTAAGTTGTGGATGATAAACAGCCCTAACAACAAAAATGGTTTTAGAACCCTTTATATCTGCAATAGATATAAGAAATAAAACCTGAAAACTTTCAAATCTATATAGAAAAAGTAGTTATACAACATAAATAAATAAGCGAATAATAACTCCAAAACGACAAATGGACAGGGTAAGAATATGAAATTGTAATTTGATTATGTAACACCTTGTGAAAGGAACAGGTAAAATGTTACGAGTCCCCCTCAAATGGGATGGGTTCTTAGTTGTCCTCAACGCTTCAGCTTGGTAGAGTCTCTCCTCTCTACAATTTATAAACCTAGCAAATGTGTGTAGAGCTCAAATGGGAACTAAAGGATAAAAAGAAATGGAAGATGACAGTGATAATAATCAGAGCTACAACAGTGAATGCAACAATCAAAATAATCGAAAGTGAAGAATGAATGTAAAACCCTTCATTTTATAACAAAATATTAGGTTATTCTTGAATAATGGAAAATAATAAAATATTATTAACCAAATTCTAGACCTGACCACTAGGAATATTTTATTATATTTTGTTGGAGGGAAAAAGTATTTAATTTGGTAAAATACTTTTATTTAGAAATAATAAATAAATAAATGATTTATTTATCATTTTGAAAATATATTTAAAGAATAATAAACAAATAATGGTTTGTTTAATTATTGTTAGGTGATTTAGTCAAATTTAACATGGAATAATAACTAAATAATGATTAATTAATTATTCCTAGAGAAAAATAAGATAAATAATTATTTCTCATGATTGGGTCAAATATGACAAGGAATATTAGTTAAACAATGGTTTAATTCATTATTCCTAGAGAAAAATTAGATAAAATAATGATTTATTTAATTATTCCTCATAGGTTTAACCATAAATAATTTAATAAATGTGGTTTATCAAGTAATTGCTTACAGTGAAAGGAATTTTACTATGGTAAAACTGGTCCTAAATGGTGTATTTCAATCCATCTAGTTAGATATGGTTAGATGACCAATTTTTGGTGATAACAAATTGCCCCCCAACATACGAGTGTTAGGAGCAAAACGTATGACCAAAGTATGTTGTAAGAACACATAACCAGACACCAAAGGGGAGTCATAGAGAGAGAGATAGACATCAATGGGGCTGAAGCAAGAGAGGACATGAACTGAGGGCGCTGAAGTAAGAGAGGACATGAACTAAGGGGGTGAGATGAATTAATTGATGTAAGTCTCCTTTGATGTTTTGGTACCTAATCTCAATGAGGCGAGGGAGGCATACCCATACCTACCGAGATAACTCAATACAAAGAATAATGATGCGCCCAAAAAAATGAAACTGACCAATAAAGTACATGACATGCTGGCATCAATGATCAGGCGCTTAAAATTTGTCAAAATTTCAAAGTGTTAGAATTTTGATAGGTTCAGCTTCATATTGAAGAGCTCGTCATTCTGAATCTAATGGTGTAAACGGCACTCAAATCCAAGCTCGTATGCAAAAGTTAGAGTCGGTCAAAGTCCAGGGTTGACTTGATGACATGGCAGGATTGGGATGATATGGCAAAGGTCCTAACCAATCAGGAGGTGCCAAGTGGAAGCTCACCATTGGCCCTAGCAAATCGCAAATCGGAAATCGTAGTGATAGACAAGTCGGATTAAAGAATCAGCCCCCAGCACAGTGCAGGTTGCAATACGATCCAATCGCAATCGCACATCGCAAGTTAATGGTAATCGACCCCCGATTCATCGCAATCACATATCGGAGAAAGGGAACAGAACAGGTTTCGGCAAGGCAAGGTTTGCAATGTGATGCGATTTCATATTGCAATCGCATCGGCCACAGGTTATCAGCCCCGGTCCAGGCGTGGATTAAGTCTCAATGCGATAACGTCGATTGCGATGAGCAGGATGCTTCGGATGCAATACCTGTCCAGAACTGCGGTTAATAATCCCAACGGGTCTGTTATATTGCTAGTTTGCATGTTTTCATGCGTTAAGTCTTGTGTTAAGGATTACTCCTGGCAAAGACTGATTGCGATGGCCGACAAACAGCGTAACCGTAGCCTTAATCGCCAGACCCTCCACTCTGTATGTGATCACTCAGCCTTAGCCACAAGATTGGCGGGATTGATGGTGGAACCGCCGATTTAGGCAGAATTGCTAGTTTTAACTGTGGTTATTGAATTTAACTAGCACTAAGCCATATTTGGAGGAGGAAATGGTGGTGAGATTGGCAGAAGTCATAACTAAGGCAATTTTTGACCAAATTGGATGCAAAAAGAGGCTAGATAGCCATTTTTGGGCATTTTGAACTCATTGGAATAGGTTTTAGAGTCAAAGGATCACTTCTGGATAGGATTTTTGCAAAGTTAAGCCTATGAGTGCCCTGGTCAACCGGAGTGTTGATTCAGTTTATGGAGGAGTTCCAAGATGGAGATAACCTTGTATGGGTATTCCAGCCTCCATATGTTTTCTACAGTAGCCATTACAACAGTGTTGTAGTTGTATTTCTTCTTTGCTCTATATGTGTATGGAGAAAGAGACTTGTTAAGTGCTTCAAGTAAATTTTTGTACTTGTTTATACTCTTGGAAGTTACAGTATGGGGTCTTGACTTGAAAGCCCTTAGCTTACTTATTGTTCCATGACTAACTATAGGTTGTCATATGTTTAGAGTGAGAATTATTTGCAGAATAATGTTTCCCTAAAAGGGAAACTAGCCACTCATTTTGTTAGCACATTTATGTACTTTTATTTGAAGAATTGTGAATATAATGAGAAGGGGTCAAGTCTTTAGAGTTGATCCAAGGAGATGTCCAAGAGGGGTGAACTCCTTTATCAATGGTTGGTGTATTATTGTTTGATGCATACTTCCATTGAGTGTTTTGGTTTCATGTTTTAATTTTTCTTTATGAAACTATTTTTAAGAAAAAGCACATAAAATTCATACTTTTACTTGCTATTTTGGAAAACAACCTCAAGCACATTTTTATATTCTAATGAGAGGAATTAGCATAGCATAACTAATCTACTCCAATTCAGATCAATCAACGAGCCAAAAAATAATATAAGACATCCCATATACATAATGCATCTAGAAAAACATGAGCCAGGACTAAATACACTAACATCTGAGTACATGAGACATAATGCCTCGCCCTCTGAAATGGGTGGGAGGGTGTGTGTAACAACCAAAGAAGCCCTGCTAAACAAGAAAGGGATCTGCAAAACTGAATGGATCATCTGGAGAAGATATGCAGCTCTGAGTGTTGCAAGCAGCTGGAACCGAACTCATCAAATCTGCAAAACTGCATCTCAAGCTGTAGGATAATCTGAGGTAATCCGGGCATGTGGGGGGCTATCTGAAGGGCCACCCCTCATGAGGTCTGAAACATCTCACACACACTTGGGAATCGCTGGTACAATCTACTGCATCACTAGACCGTCAAGTGTACGTATCATGAACATGGGAAGCAATGAAGTCAAAGGGCAATAAGGATTCCCTTTGCTTAATCTGAGGCACCGAACAAGAATGGAAGTTGGAAACAAGGTACACCACCCTCTAGGTCGTTCTTCTGGAATGAATGTGTTGATGTCGACAAAATAGGGTCCACCATAGGTGAGGTAATGAGGATCCTCAACTAAGGCATGAGGTAAAATAGTAATGTGACTTATGGACTGACACCAAGAATGACAAGGGGAATGGGGACTGATGGACAAACGGATGACTTCCCTTGTCAGAGCATAAAGTGCATGGTTGACCTGGCAGTGGCTGACTCGACTCTGGAGGGAATGGTGGATGGTATGACTGGAGGCCAAAAATGGACAACATGGGATGAATTGGATGTAACAATGGATGAAAGACTGTAATGGGACACAATGGGACTCAAAACAGACTCCATGGATACAAGGGTGATTCATCGCGGATGCTCTGAACAAGGGTGACTCGATGATGAAGCCACACAGAGTAGGCCCAAGGGGACCATGAAAACATTAGTGAATGATGGTTTCTCATGATGATAATTGACACTTGAGATGACAAGTGCCAAGGGAAAGTGGTCCCAAAGTACAAGCGACTCATATGAATAAATTTGATTTTAAGAGGCGGTAAAGTGTCGCGTCATGGAAAAAATGGCTTCTTGGTGAAGCGCCAAATTACCAAAAAATGAAAGAACCTCATTAGAGTACTCGGTGAGAGCTTTCCAATGGTGTTGACGGTTCTTCAAACGGAGCTACGGTCTAGTCGCAATGTGCGACAAAAAAACTATGGGTTTTCCTAGAAAAGGGTTTTTTCCCTCCAATTTAATTCATTCGCTAAGTGAGTTGTGGTCAATTTAGACAGGAGGAGAAGGCCCTAAATCTTGTGGAGATCATAGCAGACAAACCGAACAACATAATCAAGATCCGCGACTTTCAGGTAGGTGGTCTTACTTGTCTCTTCAATTCTAGCGAATTAAATTTTCAGTTTAGGGCCCCATAGCTCACTGGGAGACCCCTGCTCATATTCTCGGTCGGATCGCATTTTTTGGGCCTAGAACTGCACTTTGGCTCGCAAGGAATAAAGGCAAACCTATGAGCTTACAGGTTTTGGGAAGAAAATTGTGATGTGGAGCTGAGAGGGAGAGTGGTCTAAGAGTGGTCAGATAACATGCTATGGGCATGTATGATGTATTTAGAGTAGTGGACTCCAAACACTTGTATTTTTGATATGTCTATACATAATGTGATTATGCATCTTTTATATGACGATTGTGGTTCGCCATTTGTTTTGGATATGGTTGTCTTATATGGTATACAATGTGATAAATGTCAATCTAGAATATTATTCGCAATGGTATCTACATAGCTATTTTGGGCTCTAAGAACATGACTAAATGTAATGGAATCAAATTCACGTACCAAAAGTTTAACTCGTAGATATTTTCTAAAAATCACTTGGTTATGCACATGATACACACCATTCAATTGCATGACAAGTAACAAGGAATCTAAACGAACATGAAGATGAAGGATGTGATAAGCAAGGGCATCGACTAACAAACCTATCACTGCATCATATTTGGCCTGATTATTTGTGGTAGAACCAATGCACATGCCATTAGAGTGAACTAATGTATGCAAGGGGGTAAAAATGGCCAAAGTTGTCGAGGCTAGATTCCTAGAGAAGCGACTCGCACCGTCAGCATAGCCAATATACAATGTTGATGATGGATCCATCTGAAAGGTGAACAAGAAAACAAATGAGAGAATGCAATCTACCTAAATGCATGGCAAAAATAAATACACACAAATTAATGCTATGGGTAAAATTTCTTGAGGTAGAGTGTAGTGCGAGGATTAAGAAGAAATTGGCCTTCAAAATCCTCTAGAAGATATGCCCCCTTACCCAAGTCATTATGAATGATGAAAGGTCCTAGCCATAATGATTCGAACTTCTCATTTCCCAAGACATCATGGGCCTGGTCATACACAAGAACAAGATCACCTTCATGAAAGGTACGAGGTTGGAATATTCAATCATATTGTGCTTTGGTGTGCTTCTTGGTCACTTCTATGGTTTGCAGTGCAACACAGCGGTCTTCAGAGGCACGCTCAAGCATGATAAGTCTTTGTTCTAATGGTTGACTCTCAGGGAGAAGTCCAAAAGCTAAGTGAAGGGAAGGCATTTCACACTCAATCGGTAAGACTGCCTCCTCGCCAAAAACAAGGTGGAAAGGAGGTAACCCTGTGGAGGTTTTAACAAAAGTTCTATAGGCCCATAGAGCTGGGAAGAGCATAAGGTTCAAGTTGGTTTTGTGCTTGTTCACCATCTGTTGAAGCATAGTTTTAAGGATTTTGTTGACTGCTTCAACTTTTCCATTACCCTTGGGGTAGTAAGATGATGAATATTGGTGCTCAAAATGCAACAAAGAGGATAGCTCCCACCAAACCTCATCTTCGAAATGTCGGCCATGGTTAGAGACCAATTGTTTCTAAACCACAAATCGAGCGATAACATGGTTGAAGAAAAAGAGGGCCGCAATAGCTATCGTATTGTTGAATGTAGGCATTGCCTTGGCCCATTTGGTAAAATAGTCAACTACCACTATAATATACTTGTGGTTATTAGCAGATGGTGGTCGGCACTCCATAAAATCAATGGCCCGTTTACAGAAAGAACCGGTTGGGATGACAGGATGGAGGGGAGCCGAGGGGACTCTTGCCTTTGGGGAAAAATGTTGGCAATTGGGATAGTGTTTGACTGTCTCAATGCAATCACTGGAGAGAGAAGGCCAAAAGTAGCTAGCACGCATGATTTTCTGGCCATGTGGCCATACTGGGGAGGTGTTCACCACAAGTGCCACTGTGACAAGCATTAAGTACTTTCTTTGATTTAGGATGAGTGAGACAATGACGAAGGATACAATCAACACCGCGACAATAAAGGTTATCATCTATGAGAAGATAGCGAGGGGCTTGGTATCGAATACGTCATCGATCATCACGAGCAAGATGGGGGGGAACTTATGGGTTCGCAAATATGTGATGATATCCCCATATCAAGGATCATCTGAAGTGATGGCGAACAAGTGTTCTTCGGGAAGATCATCATTAACTAGCGAATCTCACATATCGGTGGGTAATTCAAAAATGAATTCGGAGAGGGCCAAACCTTTCTTACTCTTT
Source organism: Pinus taeda (assembly GCA_000404065.3). NCBI lineage: Eukaryota > Viridiplantae > Streptophyta > Pinopsida > Pinales > Pinaceae > Pinus > Pinus taeda. Next base: position 152,086 of record APFE031016041.1, on the reverse strand, counting down.
GTTGTGACAAATTCAAGGTTGAATTCCTAGAGGATAACAACCCAACGTGTATTCTTATCGAGAGTGTACGAAAAGAGTACACGTTAAGCTGTGGATGATAAACAACCCTAACAACAAAAATGGTTGTAGAACCCTTTATATCTGCAACATATATAAGAAATAAAACCTGCAAACTTCCATATCTATGTAGCAAAAGCAGTTATACAGCAGAAAGAAATAAGAACTATAGCGAACAATAACTCCAAAACTACCAATGGACAAGACAAGAATATGAAATTGTAATTTTATTATGTAACACTTGGTGAAAGGAATAGGAAAAATGTTACCAGTCCCCCTCAAATGGGATGGGTGGTTGGTTGTCCTCAATGCTTCAGCTTGGTAGAGTCTCTCCTCTCTACAATGTATAAACCCAACAAAATGTGTGTATAGCTCAAATGGGCACTCAAGGATAAAAAGAAATGGAAGGTGACAGTGATAATAATCAAAGTTGCAATAGTGAGTGCAACAATGAAAATAATCGAAAGTGAAGAATGAATGTAAAACCCTTCATTTTATAACAAATTATTAGGTTATTCTCGAATAATGAAAAATAATAAAATATTATTAACCAAATTTTAGACCTAACCACTTGGAATATTTTATTATATTTTGTTGGAGGGAAAAAGTATTTAATTTGGTCAAATACTTTTATTTAGAAATAACAAATAAATAAATGATTTATTTATCATTTCTAAAATATAGTTAAAAAATAATCAACAAATAATAGTTTTTTTAATTATTCCTAGGTGATTTAGTCAAATTTAACATGGAATAATAAGTAAATAATGATTAATTAATTATTCGTAGAGAAAAATAAGAAAAATAATGATTTATCTAATTATTCCTCGTGATTGGGTCAAATATGACAAGGAATATTAGTTAAACAATGGTTTAATTAATTATTCCTAGAGGAAAAATAAATAAATAATGATTTATTTTGTCAGGCCAGGAGTAACTCCAGAAAACTGATTCATTTATTCAATTAGGCAGCTATCTATTATATACATGAATGTGATCGTTCAGTTCATCTTCTTGATGACTGTTCACATTCAATTCTCCCAATCGTTGAGGATTAGGTGTCAACATTCCCCCCCTTAATCTGAAGGGATGTTGGTGAGTCCAAGCATCATTATGAATCTTTCAAGCTTTTCTCTTTCCAAGCGCTTTGGTGAAGATGTCTGCAATTTGCTCATTTGTGGAACAATGACGGAGATGGATTGTTTTGGCCTAAACATGATGTCGGATCAGATGATATTTAGTATTGATGTGCTTTGTACGATCATGGAACTTTGGATTCTTATCCAACTTTATTCAAGAGGTGTTGTCAATCATGAGAGGAGTTGATTGTACTTGTTTTACCTGCAAATCTTCAAGAATTTTTTTGAGCCACGCAATTTCATTGCTTCAGCTACTACCACATATTCTGCTTCTGTTGTGGAATCTGCTGGAACTGATTGTTTGCATGGTCTCCAAGAGACAGCTCCTGATCCAAGACTCATATCATATCCTGAAGTAGATACTCCAGTTTCTTTGTCTCCATCCAAGTCTGAATCAGAGTATCCAATCAAGCTGAAGTCGTCCACCTATGTATACTTGATTCCAAGGTCTTGAGTTCCCTTCAAGTACCTTAGAACTCTTTTTGCAGCGAACTAATGTCCCTCACAAGGCTTTTGCATAAACCTGGAGAGGATTCCAACAGCAAATGAAATGTCTGGTCTGGTAGTACTGAGGTAGATGACACTTCCTACAAGCTGTCTATACTTTGTTGCATCCTCAAATTCCTTTCCTTCAATAGATGTGAGCTTTAAGTTTTGTTCCATTGGAGTAGAAAGAGGATTGCACTCTGTCATGCCAAATCTATTTAACAAATC
>APFE031016041.1:127002-146987 GCA_000404065.3 Pinus taeda | reverse complement strand
TGCTGCGATTAATGCATACGCTTTGCTGTTCTTGTTTTCCCAGATGGCGAGCTCTTTGTCTGATGTAGGCTTTTCTGGGTCACTGTCTCCTTCTCCGACACACACTCCTTTCCACAACTCATTGAAGATGAGGGTGTGTTGTATCATCCGGAACCAGTCAAGATAGTTCTCCTTGCCAGTGAGAACTATTCCTATCATAGAGATGATTGAATGCATTCAGTAAAAGATTACTTCTGCTAATATAAAAAAAACTTTTGCTGATAGACTAATACTTCTGATGGCAAAAAAAAAAAATTGCTCTTATGAAGAAAAACTTCTGCTGCTATACAGTCAACTTTTTCTCAAAGGGGTAAAAAGATTTCAATACTCCTTAAGGTCTTCATAAACTTTAACACAAAAATGAATATATAAAATGTACCATAGTTATGGGTCCACCAATATTCATCCTCACTATCACCTAACGCCTTTTTCAATGCAACGTTCAACACACCATTTTTTTTTTTTAACACTTCAATCAACAACATATAACATGGCCCACTGTGCACATACCAGCATTGTTCACAGCAAAGCATATGAACAAGTGAGGCTCCAACCAGATTCACAGTCTCAACATTCAACGAACGTAGATGAACTAATAAACTCCCTTCAACGCATACGAACCAGCACCATTCCACGCACAGGATGTCATAAACCAACAGATAATTTCAACACTTCAACAACATTCGGCTCGCATAACAACGTTCACCGTTCAGTGTTCGTTACATTCACAGCACTGTGTAAATGCATCAGAGGCATCATACGAGCAACACACCACACCATAACTTTCACAGCGGCTCATTACAGGGGTTTCGACCTCCAGAAAATTCAACGGAACATTCAATTAATTGGGACATAGGATAATGACAGAGATTTGACAGAGAATAATGGCAGAGATTCAAACTCCTTTTTTTTTTTTTTAACACAGTAGTTTACAAATCCTTGACACAGCAAAAATATGAGCCCTTCAACAACAACAAATTGGAGAGTAGGTTAACACAGCGTCTAAAGCAGTCAAGGCAAAGAGAGGTTTCGACCAACGGGATTTGAATTCTGGCAGAGGGACAGAGAATAATCACAGGAAAAAAATGAGGACAATGGTCAGGCTGCGTTTCCTTCAAGCAGTGTTGCTCCTTCAGTCGTTTGGTATGCAGCTTCAGAGTTATTTTCATAAAAATGCCAGGCAGCGTTGGACAGAGGAGTAGAAGGCAGGCAGTGGACAGAGGAGTTACAAGGCAAGGTTAAAAAAAGAACCTGGGACTTGTGCTCTGATACCATGTCAGGCCAGGAGTAACTCCAGAAAACTGATTCATTTATTCAATTAGGCAGCTATCTATTATATACATGAATGTGATCGTTCAGTTCATCTTCTTGATGACTGTTCACATTCAATTCTCCCAATCGCTGAGGATTAGGTGTCAACATATTTAATTATTCATCATCAGTTTAATGAGAAATAACTTAATAAATGTGGCTTATCAAGAAATTTCTTACGGTAAAAGAAATTTTACTATGGTAAAATTGGTCTTACATGGTGTATTTTGATCCATCTCGTTAGATATGGTTAAATGTCCAATTTTTGGTGATAAAAAGAGTAGCTTCAGATAATGCGTCTTTTAAAGCTTCAAATGGTTTTTAAGTTTGATCATCTGAATATAAGGGAATATCCTAATAAAGGAAGTGCAAGAAAACCTTGCGTGTAAGTAGCATAATCGGGGACAAAGAGCCGTAAGAAATTGGCCTTACCCTCTAAGCTTTATAACTATTTCAAAGTTTTTGGAGGTGGTACCTGTTTAATGGCTTGGACTTTGAGAGGTTCGACTCTAATACCTTGTTGGGAAACTATGAAACTCAGTAGTCTTCCGGCATTGACACATAATATACACTTGAGAGGGTTCAAGCATAAGTTATATTATCAAAATATATGAAAGACCATGTAAAGATTCTCTAAATGGTTAGCGCTCTTTGTGATTCATATTGTATGGTCATCCAGATATGTGAGGATGAGATGAGCTAGATCGTGGAAGATGTAGTTCATGGCCTCTGGAAGGTGGCGTCGGAAATTTTAAGACAAAAAGGCATAACTTGGTATGTGAATGTACCCCAAGGAGTTGTAAATGTTGTTTTGTATTGATCTGTATGGTGAATCTAGATTTGGTTATACCCGGAGAACCCGTCCATGAAGGATAGGGTCTCATGATTGGTGCAAGCATCAATGACTCGATCGATGAATGGTGTCAGGTAATTGTCTTTGTGAAAAGCTTTGTTTAGATCTTTGAAATCAATACAAACACAAATGGTGCCCTATTTTTTCATGATGGGTATAGGGTTAGAAACCTAAGACGTGTAAGCGATAGGATAGATGAACCTAGCATTGCGAAGTTTAACGATTTCTTGCTTGATTGCTTCTACCATAGAAGGATGTAATTGACGTTGTTTTTTGCCTGATGGGATGAGTGTCGAGCCATGCGTCAATATGGTGTTCCATAATGGTGGGACTAATGCCTAGAATCTCAGAGTAATCCCATGCAAAAATATCCCGATATTCTTGTAACAAGGATGTGTATGTGGTTATTTCTTTTGGAGAGCATGCTGCTCCCAAGGAGATCTCTTCGATTTTTCCAGGTTTGTTTGAAATATTTACCTTGATGGTAGATGAGATATTTGACATGTTCCCTTCTTCAAATGCATCGAGTGCTAGGATGGGATTTTTGAACCAATCTTTTGACTCTTGGGCCCAAATATCGTGGATTGGTGTGCTAGTGGGTACAAAGATTTTTTCAGGTAGAAAAAACAAACAATGGTGCATGGCATCCCAAGGACATTTAGGTTTCTTCATCGCTTCTAGAATATCTTCATCTGAGTGAGAAAGATTATCCATTTTTTACTTGGGTTGCGTCAGGTCTTGAGGTTGGGATTCAGGCCTGGTTGTGATGGTCGACACACAAGAATATGATTCATTGGTTCATGTCGTGGAACCAAGAGAGGTTGACATGGTGCAAATGGGATGGGCCTGCATCGTCAATGGTGTTACCATTGGTGAGGTGGATTTTTCAGTCTCGACAACAAAAAATGATGAGCAAATAACACAAATCATGGTTCCTACGGATGAGGAAATGAATTGTATATGATGTTGTGTGTCATCGGCGTTAGATGGTGGTATAATTTCAGTTATGGTGGGTTGATGTCGCATGGGAGGAAGTTCTTGAATTCTTGTTGGTATACAAGGGGAAAAAGTATCTTCCTTAATAGGATTTTGATGTTGAAGCCTAAGTTGCCGAAATGTTTGTAACATATGGCATGTCTCGGTGCTATGAGAGGTACTGGTACAAATACTACACACCAAACTAAAACTAAATGAATAGATAGTGTGGGTGGCGGTACTACTCATAGTATGAGATGTTGATGCATGGTTGACGTCGTGAGATGGACATCCTGGGGTGGTAGTCATCTCTAGATCTTAGTATTGGCATGACGTGACTTCTTGGTGTGGGTTTGTCTCAGTGTTGCTCTCACTGCGTGAAAACATGGAAGCTACTGAGAATTCCTTGTATGATGTGATTGAGATCAGATGCGACAATAATAGCGTATGATTTTCTCTTGATTGGAGAGATGGATTTGTGCAATTTGGACCATTAAGTGAAATACGTCATTAAACTTACTCAATTCGCGGCATTGATTTACCAAATGGTTGGGTTTATCACATAGGGCACATGTGAGGGGTGATCTTTTTTTCCAAGCGGCTTTAGATCGTTTTTTGCCCAATCTAGATTGATGATGGTGAGGGGAGATGTAATGATGGGGGCCTTGATGAACTGTTGGTGTCCGTTTCTCCTTAAACACACATAAGATGTCCAAGGGTGCACCTTACCCTGGTGGAGGGATGGGCTTCGTGGACTCAGTATCAGAGTCTAGTAAATAAGAGTTTCAACCATGAATCGACACATGAAACTTAAGGATTCGTGGAACCTGAGAAGGCGGGGACACCTTCGTATATGACGGTTTCCTGCATAGATTTTTCATGTATGGCAGTTGTGCCTAGGTCAGTTTCTTTGAGCAACCTGGGGGACCGGATAGTGTTGGTTAAATGCCCGCAATTTGGGGCATTGGTTGACCATGGTCTGGTTCATCACATAAAGCACATGGCAATGCAAGAGGGGGGATTGGTTGTTTAGGTTTGCCCCTTGTGCTATGAGTGGGTGTTTGAGAGGGGTAAGAGCATGAAGTTGGTTCCTCTTAAATGTAGAAGATGGTTTTGCATCCATCATAAACTTGGGGTTGGCCAGTGTTGATGGTTCATTAATATTTTCTTGAACGAGTGCGCTTCACGTCTCTCGATATCGAGGGATTTCAGGGAAATGATGAGTGCAGTGCCCATATTCTACACATATAGTGCATGCATGATTAGTGTGAAATACTTTATTATGTAATGGCATATCCTTTGCTCCTTTTGGTGGAGTTGGGGTTACCGACATTTTTGAAGCATGCATAAAATATTTTAACTTATCTAACTTGGGGCATATGTTAGTAGGGTGCCCAACTGCTTCACACAAAGCACAGGGTTGCAGTGCCTTGGAGGAGTTTCAGGTCTCCCCCATTTTACCTTTTTGTTTGGCCTTCATGCTGGCCCCAACTAGTGTCAGTGTAGGAGGTTCTTAAGTTGGGGTGGCTTCTTGAGGTGGAGGTACAGGGAGAATACCTATTGAGGTATTTCCTAGATCTGTCAACATGGTCATTAGGACCAAATACTAGACCAGTATTGTGAGAGCCATATTTGACAACATGAGCATTACCATGACTTGGTGCGAGACAAAACTAGGTGGAGGGCATAAAATTACGGTTTGAGTGATGGTGTCAGGTAGAAACGTGGAATCAGCAATTGCAAATCTCGTGGTGTCTAGAACTAGTTCCTGAGATTAGGGGGTGTTTGATGAAGTCATCATGCACACTGGTGCTCCTGTGGTTGGGGAAATTCCTCTATCACAGGAGGGTCTCCTGGGAATGTCCCTAGGAGTGTTGACGGCTTAAATTGGCCAAGGTTGAGTCCAGTGTAAGTGGTGATCCATTCGTCAGAAGATGAGACTAAAGGTAGCACATTGTCGAGTGCAAGTAATGTCTTCTTCGCATAATATGTGAGTTGATCTATTGTAATCATTTTTTCATCATGGTGGAACATCATTACCCTGAATACAGACAATGTGACTGCTAATATTTCATACATGTAACTTCGGCCCAACATGATATTGTAATCCAACTGAGCGCCGAGTAGTTTGATATCTATTAGCACAATTTTGTCGGCCATTTACACTGGCATGCTAGGGTATAGGCCTACAGGGGCTTAAGAGCACCTGTCCTATGCATTAGGGGAATTTTGAAGTCTAAAATGGGCCTTCTAAGGAAATTATAAAATAATAGTTGAAATAATAAAATAAGATTAGATTACATCAACAAATTTTAGAAGGAAAAAAGAAAAAACTACTTTTTCAACTCATATTTTCAACTTATCCCCTTATGGGTTTACTCAAATTTCGAGTGGGAACACTCATTGGATGCAGAATTTGATTCCTCATCCAAGAAATAGCCATGTTGCATAATTTCGATGGACCCTGCTACATGAAAAATGAGAAATACATGAAAAAATGTTATTGCAATCATGTTTTTTTCAAGTATTTCTCATTTTTCGTGTAACAGGGTCCATCAAAAGTATGCAACATGGGTACTCCTTGGATGAGGAATTAAATTTTTCATCCAACGAGTACTCCCGCTCAAAATTTGAGTAAAACCTTAGGGAGATAATTTAAAAATACAAGTTGAAAAAGTAGTTTTATTATTTTATTATTTTTTAATATTTTTACCTTTTTACCCCAAAAATGGTGAATCATCCCCCATGGTTGACATCATCATCTTGAATCCTATTGGTTCTTATAAAGTTTATTTTAGTTGTACATTTTTCTTAGGAGGCCCATTTTAGACCTCAAAAGTTCTCTATCGCTTTAAGTGTGATGTCATAAGGCTTGAGTTCGAGGGATCCCAATTTCTACCAAACAGATTTGGACATTATACATGTGGATGCCCCTTCATTGAAAATGCAGCGATGGATGGTGATGTTTTGGACTGAGACTGGAATTTGGAAAGCAACTGTTGATGGTAGTCGTGGGGTAGCTTTATCTAAATCAAAGACCATTAGGCGAGAATCGGTTGGGTCAATTGCGCCTAATGTGGAAAGTAAGGCTTTATGTTGGGTTGGGCATGTTTGCAGGACCTCTAATGCTCATATAGTTTATGGTAATTGTGCTAAGTCATCGACTGTGTTGTAACTATGAGCAAATTTTGAGTTATGTCATGCGCATCGTAAAGGTCCTTGGACCATATTTGGTATCGATTCTATAGGAAGTTGAGGAATGGTCAATGGCCCTGTAGGTATTTTCGTGATCGAGGTGGATGAGTTGGGCTCTGGGGGAGCTTCATAACTTCTATTTCGCATTTGCAGGAGGATATATTTTCCTATCATGAAAATGTCGTGATTAGAATTGTTATGGGGGTTCCCTCCAGAAGGATATGGGTGGGATGATTTTTGTTTAGTGTTAACCACTCCCTTATGGGGAAAGGGTCTTTCATTACTGCACCTTGTTGACCTCCTTGCCCCCTTTTTTGCTATATACTTTTTAACTCAGGGAGTTGAGGACAATGATGGGTATAATGATCGTATTCCCCATAGATAGCACAGGAATGATTAGTCTGTAGACTTGTTTTCTTGTTTTGCTTCTATGGGTTGTTGTTGGTCGATCCCTAGTTTTTATTCTGGTTAGGATTGCCCCTTACTAGTGCCCGTGGGGGTTGTTGGTGGTTACTGCTCCCTTGTTCAAGTCCTCCCTTTGGTTTTCTCTTTGGTTTTTCTTAGCAACATTAGGCGAGTTAGCTGGGTTCAGTTGCTCCTCTTATTGTTGTTGTTGAGTGAGAGAAGGTTGCAATAGATTAACCCTTGTGTTATTTTGCATTGGTGGGTTATTCTGTTGTTGTGTGGGGAAAGAAGAATATTGGTTTCCTTGTCCCTGATTGGTATATGGATTCTGGGAAGAGGACATTGCATCTGTTTTCCTAGAGGAGTATTGGTTTCCCTGTGGGGGAAGATATGAGCCTCCATGAGGGGGTTGATATTGGTTAACCCTACTGACTGTAGTCTACATCGGTGTGGGTTGACCGGGATAGTATCATGTATGTTGTAATGGTGGTGTGTTTTGTGTAGCATCAAATGCTTGGCTACTGAATGAGTATCCAGGGTACAAGTAGGTGTTGTTGAGTTGGGTTTGGGTTATGGACCCAATCAACCCATTAGTGGCATTGGATGTGCATGGTGTCTCTTTATAATTCTGCAGGCGTGGGCATCTAGAAGCACATGATAGATATATCCAGACTGGGTGTATATAAGCTCTAACTATCGAGCTTTGCCAATGGCTTCTTCCCCGTTATGCGGAGATGAATTTGCCACGTCTTTTGAAATTTCCGATGTGAGGCACCTCAAAAACAAGTCGAGGAGGACTTTCTCTTCAAACTATGCTTTACACAAGCTACGATGTTTCTTCCACTCATGTATATGATCAAATATGTGGGTAGTTGGTGTTTGTTTAAAGTCGGTGAGGAGTTCCAAGCCCAAATTATGACGAACCAAGAGCTGTAAAAATGTGAGGAAAGTTGTAGCTAGGTAGCTAAAGTTTTCATGTTATGCAGAATGTTGGTCAATGTACCATTTTGTTGCAGGCCCAGTAAGGGTGTGTTGAAATAGTCGTAATCGAATAGTATCATCTGTGATACTATTATACAAACACCACAAGTGAAAAGTCATGACATGATTTCCTGAGTCTTCTCCCTGTTTCTCTTCGAATTTTGGAATGTCAAAAGGGAGCTTGGTGGGCATAGTTGGCCAATTCTGGCTATGAGCGATCGAGTCATTGGTTAGCTTACTTAAATCTGGTAGGTTTAAGAAGCTAAGCACGGGATCTGCAAGTTATCCGCTATCACAAAACGATTTTGGATAGCTATATGTAAAGGGGTCCTCTATGGGGAAGTTTCAGGGGAACTACCTTGATGGGTGTCTCGCGGATTGTCTGAAGGAGTGGTGTGGGAGCTCCCCAAAGGGGTAGCCTGTGGGGACCCTTGCAAGGTCGTGAAGGGTATGCTTTGACGGGGAGGGGTTCCGAACAAAGATGCACCAATAAAGGAAGATCATATAATGATGGTTGTGTGATGTCCTCTACGCCTAAATGGTGGTAGTCCTAGCACACCTCCCGGTAATGGGGGGAGGTTTAAGAAACATCTAGATCGACGGGGAGTCATGGGGTCCCATATGGTGTCGATTAGAGTGTGTGCTACTTTGTGTATGGTGAGGGAAGGATATGATTCTTCAAAGTAAATCAATCACATACAGAAAACAAAGCGAAAAATAAAAAGATTACTTTCCCTTTAACTTTAGCCTATGTGATCAATCAAACAAAAAATGGTTTTCGTAAGTTTTTCGTGTGAAAAAAGATCCTAAGAAGACCTATTCATCCTTACCACTCTCAAAGTAACTGGGCCTTGCGGAGATATCTTCTGATGGTTCCTGGGGCAACATCCCAAAAGAACTAGTGACGCCTTCCAGCGACTGAAGAATCAACCAAGGTAATGGAAATGAGACTCAAGTGATGCCCACACCGTCACTTATAGGGAAAGGATGCCCTAGATTTTGGACACTAAAGTACCTTTGTCCCACATGAGCATTCGAGTCTTTATCTTCTTGGTAGTCAGTTACCAGTACCGAGCACTAAATGGGTCAAGTAGCCCCAAAGAGTACCACACGCACTGGACCTAAGTCGAACCCCCTCTGAATCGGGTCTCTGCAATGCTCAAGTAATCTTTTCCACGGGATGATTGAAGGATTTTAAGCTCCCTAAAAAGTCAAAAACTATGTTTCAAAGATGTAACATGACCATTGCGGCTTATGGGATTCCTACCCCCAATGGTCCTAACCTGAACTATAAAAAAAATTGGTGGCCCCTGTGGGGAATTAGTTGGTTCAAGTTATGGCTGCTTTTAAGGGTCTTACTTTTCTTTAGGGTGTGATATGGAAGCTGAGATAAACTAAGTATCAAAATCTCTGAAAGTTCGATGCCTTCTAATAAGAATTTTATAGAAGCTTAGTGTGTGGTAAGTAATTGTGTGCAAGTGATGAAGCGAGCATCTAAAGTGTGAGAAGATGTGGATATTCAGTGATCCGTTCCAATATTCCCCTACTTAATCTAGATTTCAATTGCTCCTTGCATGAAAAAGAAGTGAAATGCGAATAATGGGTCACTTACTATTTTTTCCTATTACACTATTTGAATTTCAAAACAGGGAGATGGAAATTTAAATGTTTGAAGAAAGTTTTGAGATGCAAGCTCGAGTTCATTTAAGAGACACAAGCGAAGGAGATATTACTTACTTTCTGTAATAAATATTGCTCCTAGTCCCATAAAATGAAAAAAAAAAAAGAATGCTTTGGTTAGTAACAAGATTTTTGGATGATGGACCACTTACTCCTTTAATAATTAAGTTATGTGAAGATTGTGAACAAAAAGCATAGGTAATCTAATTACTCTACTAATTATGAATAGTAAAGACACTAAGAAATCTAAAATGGCTATAAAAAGTTGCAGAGGTGAAGGAAATTCACTAAAGGTTGCCAATCACCTAAAAAATGTGAAATTACAAGGTGTTTTTTTCTTTCTAGAAAACTGTGCGGGTTTCAAGTGCACAGACACGACAGCGTGTCTGTCAGAGGAAAAGTCACAGAGTGCACATCTATTAGATAATAAGTCACACGGTCGACAGAAAATTTTAAATTAGCAAGTTTCTCTTCCTACCACATGGTCACAGGGTCAGTCCTGCAAAAATTCCAGAGAGGTATTAACGCCTTGTAGGTTAACTATGCAGAGAGACCCTGCAACACAACCTTTAGATTATAGAAAAGACAATAGTATGGTCGCCATTCCTGTGGTAGTGTTTTTGTGACAATGGTGTGAAGATTGCTTGTTCCCTGCAAAGGATCACAGACATAGTTGGTGTTGTTAGTGAACAAACTTAGATAAACAAAGCATTGCAAATAGTGAAAATAATGCATATACAAACATAAATTAAACAAAAAGATAAATACACAAACAAACCTCAATGGAGCAAACAAGTCAACAAAATAATGGAAAAAACTCTCTTTATTGATTGATGGTCGTAGAGGTTGAATACAATAGATGAATCTTAAACACTTGAATAGAACTCTTTGAGTTATGGTGCTCAACAATCCTCAACAAGGAAGTTATTTTCCTCAATCTCTTTGCAACCTTCTCCTCTCTCTCAAAGAAGTATGATGATTATCCAATGGTGGACTCTTCTCCTCTCACTAAGATGATGGATTTCTTAAAAGCAACATGGCCAAAATGTTAGTGCTCTTACTTTCTTTGGCTTCAACATTGGAATGTTGGTTTGCTCTGATAGCAATTTGGGCAGCATAACATTGTCTCATATTTTGGTTCTCCCATGGCCTGTTTATATAGAATTTTTTAATCCATCTTCCCTCTCTTGCTTCATGCATGAAAATGACTCATCAGTAAGACAAGATGATTCCATTGAGGGTTGAATATCTTCAGGGCGACTCGAATTTCGTTGTCTTGGACTAAGATCCTATCAAGGAATCGCCTCCCCCGAATTCACTGAGTCATCCATTTTTTCAACCGCGCGACTTTCGAAGAAAATTCCGCGCAATGAATAGCGACCGAAGAAACAGCCACGGAGTTTCAATTTTTAAATTTATAAACTTTGGACCTAGGAGAAATTAAATTTTTTAAACTTCATGATGTCTTTTGCTGGAAAATCTTCACTTATGTATTCTATTGAACGTCTTTTAGAGTCTTCTGGATTGTGCAAACATGTGTACGATTTTTTGGTGTTAACAAGATGCTCAAGGTTTCACTTGTAAATGTAGATTGATGGTCTATAAGCAATAAATAGGTGTTCCAGCCCCCTGCCCAACGGCGCCCCCCCTCCCCCCACAATGTAAATAATTATGGTGTCACCAAAAAATATTGGCAATGGAAGCTACACTCATGGACCTAGAATAACAGCTCGTACTAGGTCAACCTCATGGAATTAGAATTGGACAATAGTACAAAGAATTTCCTTAAGGATCCATTCATCCATATCTCCATAGCTAATGAAAAATAGTTACATGTTTAAACCCAATAGATCAATGATGACTATTGTACAAAATTTGTGAAGATAATTAAAGAAAATAAAAACTTAATTCAAGAGACAAAAACACGGCGGAAAAGGATTTTAAGCCTGAATGTATTTTCACAAATAAAAATGATACAATATATATACATCAAGCTATGTCTCGAGATAGTTCGTTTATCTTGGACATGCAATCTCTTGGTTGATTGAATATCTCAACCATACACTAATCTAGGAGGTTAACTAGTTGGAGAGAATCTCTTAACCAACTAGACCTCAACAAACGCCCAAGTATTAGGAACAAACTCATTCTAGAATTGATTAGCACATCAAAGACAAGTAGGAATTATATTTTCCAAGTTTCATAATTTTATTATTTTGGACTTATTGATTGTGAGTATGAGGCTAACATTCCCACCCTGCCCCCCGCAATCATAAGTCTAGAGTAAGAACCTGGTACCATCTCCAAGTCTTCATGGTGAAACTGTTGAGTTGAGCCTCAATGAAGAACTGCCTGAAAAACCGCCAAAACTGGATGCCAAAAACTCCAATATGAAGAGAGCAAACCAAGAGAAGTGAATCAACTGCAAGTTTGACACATCCCTAAAAATGCTTGACAACTCAATCTAATGCCAAGCTACAATGTAAAAGGATCTATTTATCCTTTGCTAGGTCCAATGACCATCCAAGTGAACAAAAATGCCCACAAATGTATTCTCAATCAACATCCCAATCGCTTGTCCACTGACAAATTTTGATTTCCCCTAGAAAATTGTGTTGTTGTCGAAAATTTCAGTCTGACAACCATCATCATCAATTCCCCCCTTTGTCAATTGAAAGGAGAGACCATAACCATCTGCATTTATTTTGAACTCGCCCCTTCCCCCTCCCCCGCCCCCCACCAAAAGATGTAGGAGAGTTTTCATTGTTGTACTCCCCTATCAGGTGGATGAGATTACTATCTTTTCCCTATTGGTTGTTATATTTGTCTTCATGTGAGATTGAATTCTGTGGTAAAACATATACAATCGTTTGGTTGTAGATAACCACTCCTAAGGATCAATCCATGCATAATTAATCTTCAATCTGGCTATTTAGTTTTATTTGCAAGATTTCTCTGACGAGTGATTCTTCTTGTCACAATGGTGACAAGGATGGAGATCAAAACAATGGTCTTCCATATGACCAATTCTTTGACAATCTTGACATTTTGTCTTTCTTCAACTTTCTCATTGATTTCTGATGTTGCTTGATCAATAAATCCTCCACTAATGAACTTGATTAGCTTTGAATAATTAAGAATATGAAAGCTGTTGTCATCTTTGTCATATCCTAAACCATGCCAATTTTTGTTGCACTAAATTTAATTCCACGATTTGATAATTGGCTTGGAAAAAGAAGGTTGGACTTGATCATGTACAACTTCTACACTAGAAGTTGTATCATTGAGTAGCTTGGAATCATCTTCAACATTTGAAGTTGTATTGTTAAATGGCTCAAAAACATGACTCTTCAGTTGCAGCTCATCACGTTGTAGTTGTGATTCAAATTGGAGAAACTCAACGGTCTCATGTGCATAATGTAGATGCCTTTTAATATCAGCAAGAGTGGATTTATTGATTTTCACTGTGTCCCCAATAGTGAATAGTATCAGATTATTCAGAAACTATAACAATTGAATACTTTGCTCCATTTGAACTCACTTGCCTGAACTCATGCTCACTTGATTTTTATGTCACCTTCGGGTGTTAGGTACCACCAAAAATAAACCCCAAAGTTTGATTACAATCTTGAATTTAATGATTCAACTCACCCTCTCTCAAAGTAAAAAATTACATTGGATTACAACAATGACCTTCCCTTAAAATAAAATTCAGTTATCACTCCATATTACAAATCACTCCAAAATTACAAAAAGAATACCTTATCCCTCCATGAAAAATAAAAAATAAAAAACTTTAATTTACAAATTTAATGCACCTTTTTGAATCCTTATATCTCCCACACATTTAAATGTACCCTTATAATTCCCACACAAAATTATGCCTTTTATCTTATATGGTGGACTACAATTACCCTTCTTTACATTGCCAGTTTATGCAAAAGATTTTGTTTTTGAAAAGTGTACATATTTTGTCTTTTTGTGACACTAACTTTTAGCATGCATTTAAAACTTTTCACATGCCATGTAAATACGAATGTTCATAGTTTGGAAAGAGATTTGAAGGAGAGAACTTGTTTCAAAATGATCTGACCATCAGACTCCAGCTGGTGCTCACACGTCAATGCAAAGAAAAAAAATTATGTACTTTTAGGCGATCATAGATTCATGCTCGGAGATAGGCACAGTTTATGGCATTCGATTTTGCTTTGATATTACAAAATCCAAAACGAATTCTACCAAGCTCCC
The DNA here is from genome assembly GCA_000404065.3 of Pinus taeda. Classification (NCBI taxonomy): domain Eukaryota; kingdom Viridiplantae; phylum Streptophyta; class Pinopsida; order Pinales; family Pinaceae; genus Pinus; species Pinus taeda. The sequence goes on along the minus strand of APFE031016041.1, from coordinate 133,300 downwards.
AAGCATGAGGTAAATTTCGTTTGCAAGTCTCTTTCAAAGCCTTGGCTATGTGCTAGCAACTGAGGGAATAGGCCATTTCTTCCAGAGTTTCTCTTGACAAAACGACCTCAATTTGAAGACCCGTACAGAAGAAAATTTGTTCGGAATCATCCCATATTTCGAGAAATCCTCCACCGACTTGAAATCTAGCTTAATGCTACCCCTCATGGTCAAATTGTGATCATGGTTATCCACACACCCATTAGCTTTAATCTAGCAGAAGAACACTTGCTACATAGCCCAGCTCCTCTAGAAACACTTACGCACCAGCACCTCTCGCAGTTTTGATGTTGAGATTCTCCATCCTCAGTCGCAGCATCCTATTCTTTCTATTATATTCAATCTTTGATTTTTGGTATGTTCAAAGGTTTTGTATGCTCACATTGTTCATTGCATGTAGATTTGGTTCGCTTCTTAAATTTTTTTTCGACTTCTTGAATTTTAAAACAAAGAAAAAGTTGCAGTCTCCTCCGACTTGTACTCAATGTCGGGGACAAACTTCCCTGGGACTCTTTATTAGTGTTGTCTTCAATGAATAAATTGATGGAACTCCAATCGTTCTCTTATAGAATGATGGTCAGCCTACATACTCTTAATTCCTCTGAGGGTTTTGCACAACAAGATGGTTTGTGCAGGTGGCTTCCTCATGCTTCACGATGGAATTTTTACAAGTGTTGTACGTTGGCTCCTCCACAGGCTTTAAGGTTATTCCAGGTCCAATGTTTCTTGCAGGTTCCACGCGACAATTGCAACGATCCAATGGCTTATGTTGCTTCGTCTCTTTCACACATGAAAATAGGTTCCATGTTGTTGGTCACTCCACGCAGGTTTGTTGGCTTTCCATGGGCACAGATTCCTCAATCGGTGCAAGCAGGTCTTTAATGCTCTTCTTCCAACACATATATTTATACAGGTCTTCCTCCAGTGCAGGTCCTTGATGCTTGTTCTTCCCTCACGTAGGTTCACAAGTCACTGGTTCTTCCAACATGTAGGTTCACGTAGCACGCAAGTGTCCACTGTGCACCAAGGTGAACTAGCAACTACACATCAACGTAGCTCTTCTGCTGGTCGTTGATCTTCCACAGTGGCTTTGACTAGTGTGATGATCAATTTGGAGAATCTTTCATGCCTGTTATGAAAATTTTGGATTTCTACTTACGTGGCGCAATATGATGTCTTAACGGTAGTGGTCTCATCAAATCACAATCAGCATAATATCTCGCTCTCAAGCGGCCTTTGCATTTAAATCGAAAATTACTTTGTGTGTGTGAATGTTCATTGGTGTGTATTTTCATGCAGCCTCATTGAATTGAGGAACATTTCTTTCGGTAGGGAGCCTTTGAAAGCAAGCAAACAACCTACTCATAGTATTATACACGTACAAAGTAACATTTACACCAATCTTCTAATATAATTTCAAGGATTAGCTTCCAAAGTTCTCTCATACTTCTGGCCCTCCGGTAATAGAGTTAGGATGCTAGCCATCCTTTACGCAATTTATCTTAGTTTTGTCAAACATTATCAAGAAAAAAAAAATAGAGGAATTTGCAATGATTTACCAATTCAATACACCATAATCCGATCTGTGATGCTCTTCCTTTGCTACAGTGGAAACACTAAACTGAGCCTTTTGTTTCTTCAACATGATGGCATCACTCACACAACACTTGCTTTGCACGCATCATCATGTTGGTGCACGCAGGTTCAAATATATGTGCAATAAATTCTTAATATAACACATAGGTCAATGTGCATCAAAGTTTCACTGCAACCATTCACACTGCTTATAAAACACACAACTTATCACTCCATTCTCCATATGCTTCCATGCGGGTCTCCACGAACATCAACGTAGCTTTCTATCCAATTTCAATCATTAAATATTCGAATCTCAAACCCTTAATCTCATGCTCGACTCTGAAAAATCTCACTGCAGCTCTGATACCAATTGAAAATAATTAAAGAAAATAAAAATTGAATTCAAGAGACAAAAACATGGCGGAAAAGTCTTTTAACACTGAATGTATTTTCACAAAGAATGATGATACAATATATATACATCAAGCTATATCTCGAGATAGTTAGTCTATCTTAGACATGCAATCTCTTGGTTGAGCCAATATCTCAACTACAGACTAATCTAAGAGGCTAACTAGTTGGAGAGAATCTCTCAACCAACTAGACCTCAACAAACACTCCCAAGTATTAGGAACAGACTAATTCTAGACTTGATGAGCACATCAAAGACAAGTAGGAATTATATTTTCCAAGTTTCATAATTTTATTATTTTAGACTTATTTATTGTGAGTATGAGGCTAACAAGTTGCATTGAATTAGTTATTTCAATTTTAATGCTCACTTGTGTATTAATGAATTCCTCCATAAAATATAAGTTATTAAGCACTCCTCTACTATTTTTGTGAAATATTGAAGGAAAATAAAAGCCCTAGAAAACAATCTCAAGGCTCAACATTTCTATAACCCACCAGTAGAAATTGATGTTTTACCCACATTCAAACTAGAAACCATTGTTGTCATCTAGGTACCAACATTTTTGTTGGGTAATTAATATCAATACCTCCACTTTGTTATTTTCTCTCAATGAAAAAAGTCACCATTGCCAAAATCAAGAAGACCTCAGAGGAGCAGTCTTGTACCAATGTTGTAATCATCACTTTAATATGAGTGACAAATCCTCTTCCTAACTTCCCCCTTTCAGTGACCATTTTAATAGGGTAACACTCCCTTTTCTTCAATACTCTTCCCCACTAAGTGATAAGAGTTTTATATGGTCAATTCCTACAATAATGGGAGGGAACCTATATTGGTCCTTAAATTTATATCAAAATGTTGTCCCAAAATCTCATTCATTTTTAGAATTTGTTGCTTTATATTGCTATAACTTTGACCTTACTACTTTGGTGGTCATGACTATGGATCATAATCAATCAATTTTCATTATCACTACTAAATCCATTTTTTCCATGATGAATACCATACTCAAAGCCATATTACCATCCCTAAGGTTCAAAAAAACAAATATCTATCTTTGTTCGATGGTTAGAGGAAGGATCTAGTCCTATTTCTATTGCAAGGTTAGGGATTAGCTCCATGCAAGCCACTCCCATATAAAACAAATAATTTTCCTATGTCAATACAAGGGTCTATGGTTTACTTATTAAAACTAGGGAGAGATGATGATTCCATGGGCATTGAGGCCATTTCAACCACTCTCAATACTTTCAAAATGTCTACAAAAAATCAGAATGTCATGTATTCTAACTTGAAAAAGTTTCCAAACTAGCATTACATTGCAGCCAAAATATGTTTTGTCACGATGCATAAAAAATTAGCAGAATTTGGAATGTTGCAATAAAATGTTTTTTTGAAAGAAAATATTAAAGTTCATATCATAACTATGAAAGTGAGAGGGTCATGCATATCTTAGCTTCAAAGTTGCTACAATGTGTTACCTTCAAAAAAATTCAAAGTTGCAATGTGTTGCAAGCTTCAAAACTTTCAAATATGTAGTGTGTTGTAGGTTTAAAAAAATGGGAAATTATGAGATCTCGCATTCAAATTTTGTAATATGTGACATACCACAAATGAAATCAATCCCAAATTCATTTCACAACTTCAAAATTCTAATGGTGCGACTTTGAAATTTGCAATATAAAAATATCATCACTTAGATTAGAAAGTTCTCAAAATACCAAATATTGCGTTGGGTTTAGGAATTGGTGTAGATTTTTACTTGTAGATTAAAATTGCTTATGTAATATGTTAGAACAAAAGGCTTTAATCTACTCTACTCTTCAGTGGAAAAAAGAATTGATCGATCAAAACACTAAGCAGAAAAGGAATAATTTCAATCGCACAACACAATATTTTTCTGGGGAAAGCAACTACTCAAAACCACCACTATCTATATTGCATTAACCAGAAGATCTGAGAAGAAAATACAATTCTTGTTCAACCCAAACAATTCCTGCACAAGTACAATTTATCTCTCTGCTTCACAAACCAACTCAAGCCAACACTTAACCAATTATGTTTCCTGCCAAGCCCCTACTTCCTTGCACAATTCCTAAGAGAATTAACCCATATTTAATTGGGAAATTATTTCTCCATAACTGTGCAATCCATCCATAGGCCCTCAACTGATTGCATGCACCATATGTACAACTCAGAAAAGTATACCACTAATAGTACATGGTCCATGAACTCTAATCTCCACTGGGTCTTCCTCTAAACTGACATGCATGAGTTATTTATGAGTGAATCTTCAGTTAACTTGGGGAGCAGTGAAGTTGCACTGGTGTTTGTCCCCACTACTAGACCTCCTACTAGTTCCTCCAATTGTTTGAACTAGTTTAACTGACTTTAACTCAGTTAGACTGAGTTAATTAATTACAACTCAAAAGAACTCAACCTGGACCCCAAAAATTTAGCAATCACTCTACATGACTCTAAATAGACTTCCAACTCGAATTTACTGAGCCAACTAAGTCAAATTAACTTAGTTAACTATGTAGAAATTTTGAATAATATGACACTTATTCACAGAGATTATCCTGATTATACACTATTTGCGGAATCATGCATAATACATAACCTCCTCTACGTTGATCATCAATTTTGCGGAATTAAGAAACAACCGCATGCGCACATTGAAGCATCAATCACCCATATCAACACAGTATATCACGGGGAAAGCATGCAGCTGAATACCCCCAACTATCTATATATTATATTGATTGAGAACATGTAACAATACATAGTACAATACTCCTCACAAGTACTCAGTACTCTCTCCACCTGTTACACACAAACTAGCTCAGATCTGAATCAATCACTGGCTCAAATCTCCTCTGTTGCTTGCCTGCTTCCACTGCGCAATCCTGCATGAGAATAGATGAGAATGGCTGATCCAAACTCATATTTTCCTTGTGTAACACTACGCAATCCTCATTAGCAATCTCAATCCACTGATTGTGCAAATCACATGCACAACTATAATCACAACTGGCAGTTGTCTTGCCCTTTCACTCACCTCTAACACTTGTCTCCACTGAACTGTCCATGCACTGAGTTAACTGGTGTATTCCTCAGTTGATTCATGAGTTAATAATTAGTGAATTAATTAATAACTAATTCACATCACTCATCATTAGTCTATTTGTTAGTTAGACTAAATACAACTAGTTCAACTAAGTCAAACTGAACACAACTCCATCAACTCCTCATTCAACTTCACCAAACTCAATCACTTGAGTTCTAACTGAAGTCCTTCATGCAATAGCTCAAGTAACCCATAAGAAAAGTGTATTTCCTTCTGGCAGTTGTATGTGCCACATCTGTAGCTCGAACTGAAGTGCTCCAAGAGAATAAGATAATGTTTATAGTCCAAATATTATTAAGAGCTAATAATATTCGACTGTTTTATTTTTAGCCTGGCAGTCTAAAAATAGACTCTGCCCATATGTCTAAAAATAGAGGTCCATCTATTTTTACCAACATGACCAATCATCCACGAATAGCATCCTGCAACTCATAGACCATGATCCATATGTCTAAAAATAGCCATAGTCTAAAAATAGACTTTGCGCAAAAAATAGCTTGGGGGCCACTTAGTGAAGGCGACTTCTTTTCACTAAGCTCCATCATCTTGTTGCATTTTCAACACTCCCTCTCAACAAGATATGGATTATCTGCAACCCCTATCCTGTCTCTGTGGTATTCAAATTTGCTCCTGGTGAGCGCCTTCATCAAGATATCAGCATCCTGATCCTCTATGGGAATATATGAAAGTAACATGATTCTCCGCTGCACACAATCTCTGATATAATGGTACTTGATGTCGATGTGCTCCGTTGGGCTCCCTGCCCAATCTGCATCCATGAAGCCATATAGCTTCACTTCAGCCTCCTGATCGTACCAAGATCCATATCCCGATGTGCCTTTGTTGAGCCTACACACATGCGATTCCACCAACTGTCGATAAACAGTGGCATCCACTACCTCCGCTGAAGTAGCATCCTCCTTCCTCCAACCTCCAGGAAGGAACGTAGTCTTCACATCCATCTGATGGATGTGCCACCCCATCTGCATCACTTTGTAGATCCATCTCGAACCCACCACTAACTTCCCCTCTGGTCTTGGGACAATCTCCCATGCACTGTTTCTAACAATCGAATCATACTCTTCCACCATGGCATCTACCCATGCGGGATCCTCCACAGCTTCCTCGAAAGAGGA